>WNWK01000384.1:347500-350000 GCA_009830355.1 Cherax destructor
TCTTCTTCTTCTTCGTCTTCTTCGTCTTTTCTTCTTCTTCTTCTCCTGCTCCTCCTCTTTCTTCTTGTTCTTCGTTTTCTTCTTCTGTTATTTCTTCTTTTTAGTTTTCTTCTTCTTTTCTTATGATTATAATGATTATTATTTAATTATTATTATTATAATTATTATTATTATTATTATTATTATTATTTTCCTGGGATGGCGCTAAACCCGTAAAGGTCATATAGCACCTGGATAAAAAGATTCCTTGTCTTTGAGTTTATATAAATCATAAATGTGTTAGTGGGATCAAGTCTTATGTTGGTAGGATTTAGACATATGATAATGGGATCAAGTTTTATGTTGGTGGGATCTAATATCATGTTAGTGAGATCAAGTCTTATGTTAGTGATTTCAAGTCGTAGGATAGTGAGATTAAGTCATATGTTAGTGAGATCAAGTCTTATGTTAATAGGATCACGTCTTATAACTCCTCCTCATTTATTTTTGTTTACTGAGTGAGTCGGAAGTCTCCGCCGTGACCTCGGTCATGTGACAAATATCCTCACCAGGAGAATTTTCACGTTTTTTCATCAATACAAAACACCAGAAGTTAATACTCTTGCCTTGGCCTCCTGCTGTTCTGGGGTGGGTTATACATTACTGCAATTACCACCTTGGGACCTCCAGACTGTAGCATTCCTATTATGTAATCTCCTGCTTCTCCTCTGTCTCCTCTCTCCAGCTCGTCAAAATCTTTATATTTGTAATCTTCAGCGTTGACGTGTTTGGGTGCTGACAGTTGTGGCTTCCCTCTGGAAGTATACCTGGAGAGGGTTTCGGGGGTCAACGCCCCCAGACCTCGCGGTAGATCAGGGCCTGATCAACCAGGCTGTTACTGCTGGCCGCACGCAAACCGAACTACAGCCTGGAAGGCTCAGTCTCCAAGGAGGACGAGGTTCAATCTCCGAGGACGAGGTTTGATTCTCTATCATTAATAAATTACCAAATTTATGACATTACTTAAAAATATTGACTCTGCCTCTAATCTCTGGAGGGATTATTGATTTGCATTATTGAGTTGCAAGGTTAAGAATGATTTGTTTATACGTTATAGTGAGAAAAATTATTTCGGTATATACTATGATAGATTTATACCTCTCGGTGTATATACACTGAAGTGTGTATCTCTAAATGCATATACACCGCGAAGACCCCTTTTGCAATATATGGTGAAATTGTTTATTTATCAGAAGCTTCGCTCACCAGCTTTTGGTGTCCAAAAGTGACACATATAAACATTCCCCATACATATACACATTCTTTATCGATTCTAGCTACATTTCGCGATACGCTTACAACAGACTAACACTTTTGGTCAATAGGCGAAACAGCAGAAACAACTAAACAATTCAACGGCCACGCAAATAGTGTTTTTTTAAACATGGTTGTAACACCAATAGTATCCAGAGTGTAAGATTTCGTTTATAAATCTGACCTTTCTGAGTTTATCACCTTCGACCTTTGCTAATGGATTAGCGGGTGTTAGCAACTCCTTGCCCTCTTGGGGCTCTGTATAGAGCTCTCTGGCGGGTCTGTGTAGAGCTCTCTTGCGGCTCTGTGTAGAGCTCTCTTGCGGCTCTGTGTAGAGCTCTCTTGCGGGTCTGTATAGAGCTCTCTTGCGGGTCTGTGTAGAGCTCTCTTGCGGGTCTGTGTAGAGCTCTCTTGCGGGTCTGTATAGAGCTCTCTTGCGGGTCTGTGTAGAGCTCTCTTGCGGCTCTGTGTAGAGCTCTCTTGCGGGTCTGTGTAGAGCTCTCTTGCGGGTCTGTATAGAGCTCTCTTGCGGGTCTGTGTAGAGCTCTCTTGCGGGTCTGTGTAGAGCTCTCTTGCGGTATGTGTAGAGCTCTTTGCGGGTCTGTATAGAGCTCTCTTGCGGGTCTGTGTAGAGCTCTCTTGCGGCTCTGTGTAGAGCTCTCTTGCGAGTCTGTGTAGAGCTCTCTTGCGGGTCTGTGTAGAGCTCTCTTGCGGGTCTGTGTAGAGCTCTCTTGCGGGTCTGTGTAGAGTCCTCTTGCGGCTCTGTGTAGAGCTCTCTTGCGGGTCTGTGTAGAGCTCTCTTGCGGGTCTGTGTAGAGCTCTCTTGCGGGTCTGTGTAGAGCTCTCTTGCGGGTCTGTGTAGAGCTCTCTTGCGGGTCTGTATAGAGCTCTCTTGCGGGTCTGTGTAGAGCTCTCTTGCGGCTCTGTGTAGAGCTCTCTTTCGGCTCTGTGTAGAGCTCTCTTGCGGGTCTGTGTAGAGCTCTCTTGCGGCTCTGTGTAGAGCTCTCTTGGGGCTCTGTGTAGAGCTCTCTTGCGGCTCCGTGTAGAGCTCTCATTGAAATCTGTGTAGAGCTCTCTTGGGGCTTTGTGTAGAGCTCTCTTGGGGCTTTGTGTAGAGCTCTCTTGGGGTTTCTTAACCCATGTGTTGATTGTGGCGACGTTTCGCTCTGTGTTAAGCTTTATCAAATAGTGATAAAGCTCTATACAG
>WNWK01000384.1:352500-522405 GCA_009830355.1 Cherax destructor
ACACACACACACACACACAGTAACACACACACGCACACAAACACACACACACCACACACACACACACACACACACACACAAACACACACACAATGTAGTCCCCATCTTTAAAAAAGGAGACAGAAAAGAGGCACTAAACTATAGACCGGTGTCACTTACATGTATAGTGTGCAAAGTCCTGGAGAAAATCATCAGGAAAAGAATGGTGGAGCACCTCGAGCTGAACAGGATAATAAACACCAGACAGCACGGATTCCGGGAAGGCAAATCCTGTGTAACAAACCTCCTAGAGTTCTATGATAAAGTAACAGAGATAAGGCAAGAGAGAGAAGGGTGGGTTGATTGCATTTTCCTGGACTGCAGGAAGGCCTTCGACACAGTTCCTCACATGAGATTAGTAAAGAAGTTGGAAGAACAAGCATGTATAACAGGAAGGGCACTGGAATGGATCAGGGAATACCTCACAGGGAGGCAACAACGGGTCATGGTGCGTGATGAGGTATCACAGTGGGCGCCTGTGACGAGCGGCGTACCGCAGGGGTCAGTCCTAGGACCAGTGTTATTCTTGGTATATGTAAACGACATGACGGATGGGATAGACTCAGAAGTGTCTCTGTTTGCAGATGATGTGAAATTAATGAGGAGAATCACATCGGAAGAGGACCAAGCAGGACTTCAAACAGACCTGGACAAGCTTGACATCTGGTCTAGCAACTGGCTTCTCGAATTCAATCGGAGAAGGACAAAGAAGACCGCTGACAGAGTACAGGCTAGGTGGACAAGGGCTACAAACCTCGGCAAAGGAGAAAGACCTTGGGGTGAGTATAACGCCAAGTACGTCTCCGGAGGCACACATCAACCAGATAACTGCGGCAGCATATGGGCGACTGGCAAACCTAAGATTAGCGTTCCGTTACCTAAACAAGGAATCGTTCAAGACACTGTACACTGTGTACGTCAGGCCCATACTAGAATATGCAGCACCAGTCTGGAACCCACACCTGGTCAAGCACGTAAAGAAACTAGAGAAAGTGCAAAGGTTTGCGACAAGGCTAGTTCCACAACTCAGGGGTCTGTCCTATGAAGAAAGGTTGAGGGAAATAGGACTAACAACACTGGAGGAAAGAAGGGTCAGAGGAGACATGATAACAACATACAAAATACTGCGGGGAATCGACAAGGTAGACAGGGACAGGATGTTCCAGAGAGGGAACACAGAAACAAGGGGACACAACTGGAAGCTGAAGACTCAGATGAGTCAAAGGGATGTTAGGAAGCATTTCTTCAGCCACAGAGTAGTCAGGAAGTGGAATAGTCTAGAGAAAGATATAGTGGAGGCAGGAACCATACATAGTTTTAAGACGAGGTATGATAGAGCTCATGGAGCAGGGAGAGCAGAGACCCAGTAGCGGACAGCGAAGAGGCGGGGCCAGGAGCTGAGTCTCGACCCCTGCAACCACAATTAGGTGAGTACAATTAGGTGAGTACACAGTAACACACACACGCACACAAACACACACACACCCCACACACACACACACACACACACACACACACACACACACACACACACACACACACACACACACAAGAGATTAGCCGAAGAGCCAGAAACGAATATGCACAGGTAAGAAGGGAGGCTCAGCGACAATATGAAAACGATATAGCATCAAAAGTCAAGTCTGACCCGAAGCTGTTGTATAGCCACATCAGGAGGAAAACAACAGTCAAGGACCAGGTAATCAGGCTGAGAAAGGAAGGTGGGGAGTTCACAATAAACGGCCAAGAGGTATGTGAGGAGCTCAACATGAGATTTAAAGAAGTATTTACACAGGAGACAGGTAGGACTCCAGGAATTCAGAATAGGGAGGTATACCAACAAGTGCTGGATGGGATGAAATACACACAACCGAGGAGGAGGTGAAGAAGCTGCTATGTGAACTCGATACCTCAAAAGCGGTGGGACCGGACAACATTTCTCCGTGGGTCCTTAGAGAGGGAGCAGAGATGTTGTGTGTGCCACTAACACAAATCTTCAACACATCCATTGAAACTGGGCAACTACCTGAGGCGTGGAAGATGGCAAATGTAGTCCCAATTTTTAAGAAAGGAGACAGACACGAGGCATTAAACTACAGACCTGTGTCACTGATGTGTATAGTATGCAAAGTCATGGAGAAGATCATCAGGAGGAGAGTGGTGGAGCACCTAGAAAGACACAAGCTTATAAACGACAACCAGCACGGTTTCAGGGAAGGAAAATCCTGTGTCACAAACCTACTGGAGTTTTATGACAAGGTAACAGAAGTAAGACACGAGAGAGAGGGTGGATAGACTGCATTTTTGGACTGCAAGAAGGCGTTCGACACAGTTCCTCACAAGAGGTTAATGCAAAAGCTAGAGGATCAGGCACACGTAACAGGAAAAGCACTGCAATGGATCAGAGAATATCTGACAGGGAGGCAACAACGAGTCATGGTACGTGACGAGATGTCAGAGTGGGCACCTGTGACGAGTGGAGTTCCACAAGGGTCAGTCCTAGGACCTGTACTGTTTTTGGTATATGTGAATGACATAACGGAAGGGATAGACTCAGAAGTGTCCCTGTTTGCAGATGATGTGAAGTTAATGAGAAGAATCAAATCAGTCGAGGATCAGGCAGGACTACAAAGAGACCTGGACAGGCTGCAAGCCTGGTCCAGTAACTGGCTCCTTGAATTTAACCCTGCCAAATATAAAGTCATGAATATCGGGGAAGGGCAAAGAAGACCGCAGACAGAGTATAGTCTAGGTGGCCAAAGACTGAAAACCTCACTCAAAGAAAAAGATCTTGGGGTGAGTATAATACCGAGCACATCTCCTGAGGCACACATCAATCAGATAACTGCTGCAGCATACGGGCGGCTGGCAAACCTAAGAATAGCGTTCCAATACCTCACTAAGGAATCATTCAAGACTCTGTATACCATATACGTCAGGCCCATACTGGAGTATGCAGCACCAGTTTGGAACCCACACCTGGTCAAGCACGTCAAGAAATTAGAGAAAGTGCAAAGGTTTGCAACAAGACTAGTCCCAGAGCTAAGGGGATTGTCCTACGAAGAAAGGTTAAGGGAAATCGGCTTGACGACACTAGAGGACAGGAGGGTTAGGGGAGACATGATAACGACATATAAAATACTACGAGGAATAGATAAGGTGGACAGAGACAAGATGTTCCAGAGAGGGGACACAGAAACAAGGGGTCACAATTGGAAGTTGAAGACTCCTATGAGTCAAAGGGATGTTAGGAAGTATTTCTTCAGTCATAGAGTTGTCAGGAAGTGGAATAGCTTAGAAAGCGACATAGTGGAGGCAGGAACCATACATAGTTTTAAGACTAGGTTTGATAAAGCTCATGGAGCAGGGAGAGAGAGGACCTAGTAGCAATCAGTGAAGAGGCGGGGCCAGGAGCTATGACTCGACCCCTGCAACCACAAATAGGTGAGTACAAATAGGTGAGTACACACAAACACACACCTTCCCAGCACACACACACCCCACACACACCCCCCACACACACACACACACACACAGTAACACACACACACAGTAACACACACACACACAAACACACACACACACACACACCAGAATTGTGAAGGAGAGAGGCAGCACTTTACACCATTGTGATGCCGGGATACAGCAGTCAAGAACCCTGAGGGAGGAATATTGTTCTCAGTGTCTCGAAAGGAAGAATGGAGTAGTTCGAGCAAGAGATGAAAGAGGAGTAGAGTAGGTGTCATATAAGAGAGGAGAGCAGAAGGAAATGTGAAATGTGTTAAAGATATAAAAAGGGAAAGAGGAAAATAGGTGTAAGGTAATGAGGAGGGAAGGAAGCATAAGTGAGGTAATAGGGAGTAAAGTAAGTGTAAAGTAATGGGAGGGGAAGGAGGAGGAGAAAGGCAACGAGGAGAGGAGAGGAGATGGAGGCAAGCAACGCTACCAGGTCCTGCTGCTAACGTTACTGTTGTAGTACTAACAGGTCTTGTATCAATGTTACTGTTGCAGTACTAACAGATCTTGTATCAGTGTTACTGTTGCAGTACTAACAGGTTTTGTATCAATGTTACTGTTGTAGTACTAACAGGTCTTGTATCAATGTTACTGTTGTAGTACTAACAGATCTTGTATCAGTGTTACTGTTGCAGTACTAACAGGTCTTGTATCAATGTTACTGTTGCAGTACTAACAGGTCTAGTATCAATGTTACTGTTGCAGTACTAACAGGTCTAGTATCAATGTTACTGTTGCAGTACTAACAGATCTTGTGTCAATGTTACTGTTGCAGTACTAACAGGTCTAGTATCAATGTTACTGTTGCAGTACTAACAGGTCTAGTATCAATGTTACTGTTGCAGTACTAACAGGTCTAGTATCAATGTTACTGTTGCAGTACTAACAGGTCTTGTATCAATGTTACTGTTGCAGTACTAACAGGTCTAGTATCAATGTTACTGTTGCAGTACTAACAGGTCTAGTATCAATGTTACTGTTGCAGTACTAACAGATCCTGTATCAATGTTACTGTTGCAGTACTAACAGATCTTGTATCAATGTTACTGTTGCAGTACTAACAGATCTTGTATCAATGTTACTGTTGCAGTACTAACAGATCTTGTATCAATGTTACTGTTGCAGTACTAACAGGTCTAGTATCAATGTTACTGTTGCAGTACTAACAGGTATTGTATCAATGTTACTGTTGTAGTACTAACAGGTCTTGGATCAATGTTACTGTTGCAGTACTAACAGGTATTGTATCAATGTTACTGTTGCAGTACTAACAGATCTTGTATCAATGTTACTGTTGCAGTACTAACAGATCTTGTATCAGTGTTACTGTTGCAGTACTAACAGATCTTGTATCAATGTTACTGTTGCAGTACTAACAGGTTTTGTGTCAATGTTACTGTTGTAGTACTAAAAGGTCTTGTATCAATGTTACTGTTGTAGTACTAACAGATCTTCTATCAATGTTACTGTTGCAGTACTAACAGATCTTGTATCAATGTTACTGTTGCAGTACTAACAGATCTTGTGTCAATGTTACTGTTGTAGTACTAACAGATCTTGTGTCAATGTTACTGTTGTAGTACTAACAGGTTTTGTGTCAATGTTACTGTTGCAGTACTAACAGGTTTTGTGTCAATGTTACTGTTGCAGTACTAAAAGGTCTTGTGTCAATGTTACTGTTGTAGTACTAACAGATCTTGTGTCAATGTTACTGTTGTAGTACTAACAGATCTTGTATCAATGTTACTGTTGCAGTACTAACAGATCTTGTATCAATGTTACTGTTGCAGTACTAACAGATCTTGTATCAATGTTACTGTTGCAGTACTAACAGGTCTAGTATCAATGTTACTGTTGCAGTACTAACAGGTATTGTATCAATGTTACTGTTGTAGTACTAACAGGTCTTGGATCAATGTTACTGTTGCAGTACTAACAGGTATTGTATCAATGTTACTGTTGCAGTACTAACAGATCTTGTATCAATGTTACTGTTGCAGTACTAACAGATCTTGTATCAGTGTTACTGTTGCAGTACTAACAGATCTTGTATCAATGTTACTGTTGCAGTACTAACAGGTTTTGTGTCAATGTTACTGTTGTAGTACTAAAAGGTCTTGTATCAATGTTACTGTTGTAGTACTAACAGATCTTCTATCAATGTTACTGTTGCAGTACTAACAGATCTTGTATCAATGTTACTGTTGCAGTACTAACAGATCTTGTGTCAATGTTACTGTTGTAGTACTAACAGATCTTGTGTCAATGTTACTGTTGTAGTACTAACAGATCTTGTATCAATGTTACTGTTGCAGTACTAACAGATCTTGTATCAATGTTACTGTTGCAGTACTAAAAGGTCTTGTGTCAATGTTACTGTTGCAGTACTAACAGATCTTGTGTCAATGTTACTGTTGCAGTACTAACAGATCTTGTGTCAATGTTACTGTTGCAGTACTAACAGATCTTGTGTCAATGTTACTGTTGTAGTACTAACAGATCTTGTGTCAATGTTACTGTTGCAGTACTAACAGATCTTGTGTCAATGTTACTGTTGCAGTACTAACAGATCTTGTGTCAATGTTACTGTTGTAGTACTAACAGATCTTGTATCAATGTTACTGTTGCAGTATTAACAGATCTTGTATCAATGTTACTGTTGCAGTACTAACAGATCTTGTATCAATGTTACTGTTGCAGTACTAACAGATCTTGTATCAATGTTACTGTTGCAGTACTAACAGATCTTGTATCAATGTTACTGTTGCAGTACTAACAGATCTTGTGTCAACGCTACCATTAAAGTACCATGATACATTGCATCAGTATGATGCGCCCCTCACGTATCCTAAGAACCTCCGCTTATGTATCTTCTGTTTCATACTCTAGATGAACAAACTAATTAACAATCGCAACATTTTGCCTTCTAGCAAGAATATAAAGATTCACGTTGCACAGCAAGCATTTACTGGGACAACGTTTCGCTCTGTGTGGTGTTTTATTCTCTCTGTGTCATATTTTATTAAGTCACTGATAAAGCCCTACACTGAGCGAAACGTTGTCTCAAAGGTCATTCTACAACAATATATGCTTTTCTTTCCCACATAACTGCAGAATTTCAGCCTCATTTCCACTCATCGCTCATGACTGTCGCACCGGCAGTCTACGTTTTCACTGAGTTTAACCATACAGTCATACAGGTGTGCTCTCAGAAGGACTCGCTCAGATGACCAGAAGCTTCAGCTGCGTGTTATCATCTGTCTAAGATCCTCGTCAGGAAACATTTGTCCTGTTTCCTGGCAAACCTAACCTAACCTAACTTAATCTTACCTAACCTAACCTTACCTAACCTAACCTTACCTTACCTAACCTTACCTTACCTTACCTAACCTTACTTAACCTAACCTTACCTAACCTTACCTTACCTAACCTAACCTTACCTAACCTAACCTAACTTAATCTTACCTAACCTAACCTTACTTAACCTAACCTTACCTTACCTAACCTTACCTAACCCAACCTAACCTTACCTAACCTTACTTAACCTAACCTAACCTAACCTCTCAGAAGAATGTAAGTCACAATACTGTGGCTGGAACACTTCATAAATATTTCACATGTTGAAGAGGAAACTAAGAACGATTTTTCGGGTACTTCCTGGACCATCATCAACCTACAATTGCTGGGACTTTTGAATGGTTCAAAACTGAATCAAACATCGTCTGAAATCTGATTTCCAAAGTGTGGATGTATCAGTTAATTATTCCTTTTGGTTCCAGCCAACCAAGATATATCCAAGAAATAGCATTTCACACACAGATACCTAGACCGATACAGCATATCCCACTTTTAAAATACACAGGATTTATCATAGATCAAATTTTAAAATTTTGTTCTAGTTTCCCCTTAAAATGCAGCCTAGATACTTCAGGTCCGGTTTTAAATTGTGATTATTTGTTTCCACACCATTTAACATTCCGTTATTTATATACATACTGGTACACATATCACTTATTCGGACACAGGAACAGCAATAATCACTTATTCGGACACAGGAACAGCAATAATCACTTATTCGGACACAGGAACAGCAATAATTCACTGAGTTTAACCATACAGTCATACAGGTGTGCTCTCAGAAGGACTCGCTCAGATGACCAGAAGCTTCAGCTGCGTGTTATCATCTGTCTAAGATCCTCGTCAGGAAACATTTGTCCTGTTTCCTGGCAAACCTAACCTAACCTAACTTAATCTTACCTAACCTAACCTTACCTAACCTAACCTTACCTTACCTAACCTTACCTTACCTTACCTAACCTTACTTAACCTAACCTTACCTAACCTTACCTTACCTAACCTAACCTTACCTAACCTAACCTAACTTAATCTTACCTAACCTAACCTTACTTAACCTAACCTTACCTTACCTAACCTTACCTAACCCAACCTAACCTTACCTAACCTTACTTAACCTAACCTTACCTAACCTTACCTTACCTTACCTAACCTTACTTAACCTAATCTTACCTAACCTTACTTAACCTAACCTTACCTAACCCAACCTAACCTTACCTAACCTTACTTAACCTAACCTTACCTAACCTTACCTTACCTTACCTAACCTTACTTAACCTAACCTTACCTAACCTTACCTTACCTTACCTAACCTTACTTAACCTAACCTTACCTAACCTTACCTAACCTAACCTTACCTAACCTAACCTAACCTTACCTAACCTAACCTAACCTTACCTAACCTAACCTAACCTTACCTAACCTAACCTTACCTAACCTAACCTCTCAGAAGGATGTAAGTCACAATACTGTGGCTGGAACACTTCATAAATATTTCACATGTTGAAGAGGAAACTAAGAACGATTTTTCGGGTACTTCCTGGACCATCATCAACCTACAATTGCTGGGACTTTTGAATGGTTCAAAACTGAATCAAACATCGTCTGAAATCTGATTTCCAAAGTGTGGATGTATCAGTTAATTATTCCTTTTGGTTCCAGCCAACCAAGATATATCCAAGAAATAGCATTTCACACACAGATACCTAGACCGATACAGCATATCCCACTTTTAAAATACACAGGATTTATCATAGATCAAATTTTAAAATTTTGTTCTAGTTTCCCCTTAAAATGCAGCCTAGATACTTCAGGTCCGGTTTTAAATTGTGATTATTTGTTTCCACACCATTTAACATTCCGTTATTTATATACATACTGGTACACATATCACTTATTCGGACACAGGAACAGCAATAATCACTTATTCGGACACAGGAACAGCAATAATCACTTATTCGGACACAGGAACAGCAATAATCACTTATTCGGACACAGGAACAGCAATAATCACTTATTCGGACACAGGAACAGCAATAATCACTTATTCGGACACAGGAACAGCAATAATCACTTATTCGGACACAGGAACAGCAATAATCACTTATTCGGACACAGGAACAGCAATAATCACTTATTCGGACACAGGAACAGCAATAATCACTTATTCGGACACAGGAACAGCAATAGGACCAGGGGCGGATCTACTATGAAACTAATGAAGCTTAAGCTTGAGGGCCCCTAATCCCAGAGGGGCCCCAGAATCGACTTTAGCCCACATCGCCAGGACACAGGAACAGCAATAATCACTTATTCGGACACAGGAACAGCAATAATCACTTATTCGGACACAAGAACAGCAATAATCACTTATTCGGACACAGTAACAGCAATAATCACTTATTCGGACACAGGAACAGCAATAATCACTTATTCGGACACAGGAACAGCAATAGGACCAGGGGCGGATCTACTATGAAACTAATGAAGCTTAAGCTTGAGGGCCCCTAATCCCAGAGGGGCCCCAGAATCGACTTTAGCCACATCGCTTAAAATTTTGGGGTCTTCTGTATGAGAAGGTTTTTTTTTTTAAATAATAATAATATTAATATGGTGTAATTCAATAGAAAGTAATAGACTTAAAATTTAAAGGTGATTATAGTATCATGTAGGCCTAGCTGTTGCCGGTTGGGACGGTGACTCCATAGCAGTTCAAGCTTCAGGGACCCAAAAATGTAGGTCCGCCACTGAATAGAGCAAACACATTTCAGGGGAGGCATAGAACACCTCCCTGACGTCCAGGGACACACCTTGAGAGCCAACACAAACACATCGTGTAGGACCAGTCACCAGATTTGCCAGAGTGGGAAGTCATCTAGAAAATTTATGGGGCGGTGAAGGTAACACATCGGTGTGTCTGAGGCTACCAGCACCGTGTGTCGTCTAGGTTTATCAGAGCGTAAGTATACTAGACACTGTGAGGGAGATAGGTGGTGATGCTGGACGCTGTGAGGGAGAGGTGGTGATGCTGGACGCTGTGAGGGAGAGGTGGTGATGCTGGACACTGTGAGGGAGAGGTGGTGATGCTGGACACTGTGAGGGTGATAGGTGGTGATGCTGCACGCTGTGAGGGAGAGGTGGTGATGCTGGACGCTGTGAAGGTGATAGGTGGTGATGCTGGAGGCTGTGAGGGAGAGGTGGTGATGTTGGACGCTGTGAGGGAGAGGTGGTGATGCTGGACACTGTGAGGGAGAGGTGGTGATGCTGGACGCTGTGAGGGTGATAGATGGTGATGCTGCACGCTGTGAGGAGAGGTGGTGATGCTGGACGCTGTGAAGGTGATAGGTGGTGATGCTGCACGCTGTGAGGGAGAGGTGGTGATGCTGCACGCTGTGAGGAGAGAGGTGTTGGTGCTGGACGCTGTGAGGGAGAGGTGTTGGTGCTGGACGCTGTGAGGGAGAGGTGTTGGTGCTGGACGCTGTGAGGGAGATGTGTTGGTGCTGGACGCTGTGAGGGTGAGAGATGGTGATACTTGGCGCTGTGAGTGAGATAGATGGTGATGGTGGACGCTGTGAGGGTGATAGGTGGTGATGCTGGACGCTGTGAGGGAGAGGTGGTGATGCTGGACGCTGTGAGGGTGATAGGTGGTGATGCTGCACGCTGTGAGGAGAGGTGGTGATGCTGGACGCTGTGATGGAGAGGTGGTGATGCTGCACGCTGTGAGGGAGAGATGTTGGTGCTGGACGCTGTGAGGGTGAGAGATGGTGATGCTAGACACTGTGAGGGAGATAGGTGGTGATGCTGGACGCTGTGAGGGTGAGAGATGGTGATACTTGGCGCTGTGAGTGAGATAGATGGTGATGCTGGACGCTGTGAGGGTGATAGGTGGTGATGCTGCACGCTGAGAGGGAGAGAGGTGTTGGTGCTGGACGCTGTGAGGGAGAGGTGTTGGTGCTGGACGCTGTGAGGGAGAGGTGTTGGTGCTGGACGCTGTGAGGGAGAGGTGTTGGTGCTGGACGCTGTGAGGGAGAGGTGTTGATGCTGGACTCTGTGAGGGAGAGGTGTTGGTGCTGGACTCTGTGAGAGTGAGAGGTGGTGATGCTGGACGCTGTGAGGGAGATAGGTAGTGATGCTGGACGCTGTGTGGGAGAGAGGTGTTGGTGCTGGACGCTGTGAGAGTGAGAGGTGGTGCTGGACGCTGTGTGGGAGAGAGGTGTTGGTGCTGGACGCTGTGAAGGAGAGATGTTGATGCTGGACGCTGTGTGGGAGAGAGGTGTTGATGCTGGACGCTGTGTGGGAGAGAGGTGTTGGTGCTGGACGCTGTGAGAGTGAGAGGTGTTGGTGCTGGACGCTGTGAGGGAGAGAGGTGTTGGTGCTGGACGCTGTGAGGGAGAGAGGTAGTGATCCTGGACGCTGTGAGGGAGAGAGGTGTTGGTGCTGGACGCTGTGAGGGAGAGAGGTGTTGGTGCTGGACGCTGTGAGGGAGAGAGGTAGTGATGCTGGACGCTGTGATTGAGAGAGGTGTTGGTGCTAGACGCTGTGAGGAGAGGTGTTGGTGCTGGACGCTGTGAGAGTGAGAGGTGATGCTGGACGCTGTGTGGGAGAGAGGTGTTGGTGCTGGACGCTGTGAAGGAGAGGTGTTGATGCTGGACGCTGTGAGGGAGAGAGGTAGTGATGCTGGACACTGTGAGGGAGAGAGGTGTTGGTGCTGGACGCTGTGAGGGAGAGAGGTAGTGATCCTGGACGCTTTGAGGGAGAGAGATGTTGGTGCTAGACGCTGTGAGGGAGATAGGTGGTGATGCTGGACGCTGTGAGGGAGAGAGGTAGTGATCCTGGACGCTGTGAGGGTGAGAGGTAGTGATGCTGGACGCTGTGAGGGTGAGAGGTAGTGATGCTGGACGCTGTGAGGGAGAGAGATGTTGGTGCTAGACGCTGTGAGGGAGATAGGTGGTGATGCTGGACGCTGTGTGGGAGAGAGTTGTTGGTGCTGGACGCTGTGAAGGAGAGGTGTTGATGCTGGACGCTGTGAGGGAGAGAGGTAGTGATGCTGGACGCTGTGAGGGAGAGAGGTGTTGGTGGTGGACGCTGTGAGGGAGAGAGGTGTTGGTGCTGGACGCTGTGAGGGAGAGAGGTGTTGGTGCTGGACGCTGTGAGGGAGAGAGGTGTTGGTGCTTTACGCTGTGAGGGAGAGAGAGAGGTTAGATTAGGTTAAATTAAGTTAGGTTAGGTTAAGTTGGTAACGTTAGATTAACTTATATAAACTTTTAATGACATACGTTTAAGTCAAATCATGAAACTGAATAAAATGGTATATGAGCTGCCACCTCATCCTCGGATCAAACCTTATTAACATTTAGTAACAGACAATTACACTTTCAAGGCTTGTCAGTCAGTCTTGACAAAACAAGACTGCTGTCTGAATTATTCATCATATTTTTCATATTTACTCTGTGATTCGTTCAAATATTTGAACTCAAAATGTTTGGCCTCAGAATGTTTGGCCTCAGAATGTTTGACTTTAGAATGTTTGTCCCCAGAATGTTTGACCTCAGAATGTTTAACCTCAGAATGTTTGGCCTCAGAATGTTTGACCCCAGAATGTTTGACCTCAGAATTTTTGACCTCAGAATGTATGTCAGCACTTGCTGTCTCAGCACCTTCAACATCTGGTCCTGGCACCTAAAGTCAGTACCTGACCAGCCGGGCTGTGGTTCGTACGTCAGTTTGTGTGTGGCCAGCAGTAACAGCCTGGTTGATCAGACCCTGATCCCCCACGAGGCCTGGTCTCAGACCGAGCCGAGTGGGCGTTGACCCCCGAAACCCTCTCCAGGTATACTCCAGAGCCCAGGGCCGGACTGCGAGAGAAGGAAAACTCTGGAAATCCTTCAGAACTATAGCCCAGTTGCGAAGTACTGGCGTCAGGACCCCGTGAATCGTGTACTGGGATCACCACAATAGGTATCAGGTACTGACTTCAGCATCTGACAGCAGGCACTGGCCAACCAGCAGAGTTTCAGGTACTGGCCTCAACACCCCAGGTATTAGGTACTGGCCTCAACACTCCAGGTATCAGGTACTAGCCTCAGCACCCCATGTATCAGGTACTGGCCTCATCACCCCAGGTATCAGGTAAGGGCCTCATCACCCAAGTAATCAGTTACTGGCCTCAACACCCCAGTTATTAGGTACTGGTCTCAACACCCCAGGTATCAGGTATTGGCTTCAACACCCCAGATCTCAGGCACTTGCCACCCCAGCCATGTACCACAGTGTGAGTCAAGCACCCCAGCCACTCTGGGAGTAACATTATCGCTGACCCCAGGATAGCATTCTTGTGGGCTCTCTCCTCACACACTATTATCGGCTTCACATCTAAAATGATGAGCCGCTGATGGCAGAAAGCCACTCTGGTTTTTTTTTCACTTCTCTCTGCCACAAATAGCACACGCTTTTCTTGGCACTATTGGAGAGGGTGATGTATGAAAGTATTCTTTAAACTGTGATAAATGGTTTTGAAAACCGACAAGTTGAAAAATTGAGACCCTTATGCAACATATGGGAATCTTTATTGAAGAAACGTTTCGCCACACAGTAGCTTCATCAGTCCAATACAAAGCAGGAAGGTATAAGGAGAGGAGGACTGAACATATCGATTCCAGGCTGAGGGATTGTTTACCTCAAACTCCTCCTCTCCTTATACCTTCCTGCTTTGTATTGGACTGATGAAGCCACTGTGGGGCGAAACGTTTCTTCAATAAAGATTCCCATATGTTGCATAAGTGTCTCAATTCCTCATTCTGTACCTACACCATTTTCCGTATATATAATTTATTGACGTAGAGAAGTAGTTGGTTGGTAGAGAGAAACCTTCCAGGAAGGTGCTTCCCTCCCGTCAAAATTTTTACACTCTGGCAGGATTGCTGATTTTTTTGTTTCAGTCTCATGAACACTTAAGATGACAGGTAAATCTTGCAAACTTCTACTTACATTCAGTAAACACGTACTTTCCTGAAAATTAGACACATGTGTGACATCTGGGTATCTTTATTGTAGACGTTTCGCCATCCAGTGGCTTTATCAATACAGATTCTAGGACATAACTTGAGACAGCAGAACTATATACAAAATATGAGGTAATCAGTCCCTCGGCCTTGGAATTAGTGTTAACAGCACCGTAGTTCTGGAGATTGTGAAGAAAAGGCAAGGAGGTTGGCGCTTAAATAGGCGTCAGCTGATAGGGACGGGTAGCAGACGAGGACATAGTCACTGGTAGGCGGGATTCCCCAGTGGAAGTAGATCATACCCAAGGGATGGGTTAGTGGTAGTTGTAGAAGTCGTGAAGAAGGTTATGTAGATGTCCTCTGAACCAAGATTCCATGATGTTGCAGTGTCTGACAAGTTGTTCATGAATGGTATACAATACCACTGGAGGGCGAAACGTCTACAATAAAGATACCCAGATGTCGCACATGTGTCTAATTTTTATCTTGTTGGTATTGTATACCATTCATGAACAACGTACTTTCCTATTTGCTTCTTAATAGTTCATAATCCGGTAATATTTCCTCTCACTCTTGGAGACCTGGTGTGAGATCTGGCCGTGGGGAAGATTCTTCCCAAAATCACTTACAGCTGTGCTAACACATAATATATTTCAAGGATTTGTTCAGTCGGGGCGTGAATCAGAGTGTGCACAATTAGTTTACTCCTTAGCTGAGTTATGTTAAGATCATTTTTTCTTGGAAAATACCTCACTTAAATAAACCACAGATACTGCATTATGTTAATTGTAGCATTTTATAAATATGTGTTATTTTCGTGTTATTTAATGCTATTGTAATATATATGAACGTGGTACTACTGCACAGTCTGTACCTAATTCTTCTCTTCGTCCAGTAATCGTTACAACTTTTCAATTAGGTTTTCTATAGTGATTATGCTATAGGTTATTTATGTAGATATGTATAAAAGTGCCTTATATATCTGTAGGGCCTAAAGAGGAGGTTCGAAGATGGATCAAAATAAAGGTATCTTCTGCATGTCTGTGTCCAAAACACGGGAGAGTATCTCAAGTAATGACCAGCAAGACATTTGTGCAACTCTGAGGTATCATTATTGACGAACCATTTCGCTTGTCCAGCAGGCTTCATCAGTCGAGAAGAGAGGTGATATGATGTTGTGGGGTAGTGTCAAGGGGTGATGAGTTGTGGTAACGGGTATCGACAGCAACAGGAGTTGGGAGACGCGCCGACTTAACTCACTCGACGAGCTGTTAGATGGGAGTTAACTATGTGTGATTAACTTGCCTCGCTGCCTGCATCAGTATGCATGGTCTGCTGTCTCGGGGGTAAAAGATGTAGTGGAGCACTTGCATGTAAGGTAGAGGCATGTTGATGTTGAGTAGTGAATTCATTACTCTGACTCTATGTGTCTTTCTGTCTGTATCCTCGCCTGCCTGCCTTGTCTCTCACTGTCTGTCTGTCTGTCTCCCTCTCTCTCTGTCTCTCTGTCTCCCTCTCTCTCTGTCTGTCTGTCTCCCTCTCTCTCTGTCTGTCTGTCTCCCTCTCTTTCTGTCTGTCTGTCTCCCTCTCTCTCTGTCTGTCTGTCTGTCTGTCTGTCTCCCTCTCTGTCTGTCTGTGTGTGTGTGTGTGTCTCTCTCTCTCTCTCTCTCTCTCTCTCTCTCTCTCTCTCTCTCTCTCTCTCTCTCTCTCTCTCTCTCTCACTCTCCAGAACATACCTACTCGTGGGTCAACGAGCTGCCAATACTTGCTGTTTTGATTAACTAGGGATATAAAGAAGACTAGCAAGATTTTACGGCTAGGGGGAGGTAGAACAATCCATGGCTAGGGGAGGTAGAACAATCCATGGCTAGGGGGAGGTAGAACAATCCATTGGGCTAGGGAGGTAGACAATCCATGGCTAGGGGAGGTAGAACAATCCATGGCTAGGGGAGGTAGAACAATCCATGGCTAGGGGAGGTAGAACAATCCATGGCTAGGGGAGGTAGAACAATCCATGGCTAGGGGAGGTAGAACAATCCATGGCTAGGGGAGGTAGAACAATCCATGGCTAGGGGAGGTAGAACAATCCATGGCTAGGGGAGGTAGAACAATCCATGGCTAGGGAGGTAGAACAATCCATGGCTAGGGGGAGGTAGAACAATCCATGGCTAGGGAGGCTAGAACAATCCATGGCTAGGGGAGGTAGAACAATCCATGGCTAGGGGAGGTAGAACAATCCATGGCTAGGGAGGTAGAACAATCCATGGCTAGGGGAGGTAGAACAATCCATGGCTAGGGGAGGTAGAACAATCCATGGCTAGGGGAGGTAGAACAATCCATGGCTAGGGGAGGTAGAACAATCCATGGCTAGGGGAGGTAGAACAATCCATGGCTAGGGGAGGTAGAACAATCCATGGCTAGGGAGGTAGAACAATCCATGGCTAGGGGAGGTAGAACAATCCATGGCTAGGGGAGGTAGAACAATCCATGGCTAGGGGAGGTAGAACAATCCATGGCTAGGGGAGACCTGGCTAGGGGGAACAATCCATGGCTAGGGGAGGTAGAACAATCCATGGCTAGGGGAGGTAGAACAATCCATGGCTAGGGGAGGTAGAACAATCCATGGCTAGGGGAGGTAGAACAATCCATGGCTAGGGGGAGGTAGAACAATCCATGGCTAGGGGGAGGTAGAACAATCCATGGCTAGGGGGAGGTAGAACAATCCATGGCTAGGGGAGGTAGAACAATCCATGGCTAGGGGAGGTAGAACAATCCATGGCTAGGGGAGGTAGAACAATCCATGGCTAGGGGAGGTAGAACAATCCATGGCTAGGGGAGGTAGAACAATCCATGGCTAGGGGAGGTAGAACAATCCATGGCTAGGGGAGGTAGAACAATCCATGGCTAGGGGGAGGTAGAACAATCCATGGCTAGGGGGAGGTAGAACAATCCATGGCTAGGGGGAGGTAGAACAATCCATGGCTAGGGGGAGGTAGAACAAGAGAGAGGATTTCTTTGTGCACTCAGCCTACTCTAGAATGGTATTGTAGTTCAAGTGTATTTAAGGCTATCGTTGTACACGAATGATATATAATACCGACAAGATGTAAATTAGACACATGTGCGACATCTGGGTATCTTTATTGTAGACGTTTCGCCCTCCAGTGGCTTTATAAATACAAATTCTAGAACATAATTTGAAGACAGTAGAACTATATACAAAAGATGAGGTAATCAGACCCTCAGTCTTGGAATTGGTGTGTTCAGCACCGTAGTCGTGAAGAATCTGGAGCACAGTTCAGCACAAGCAAGAAGGCTGGCGCTTATATACTGGCGTCAGGTGAAGAAGGGACGGGTAGCAGACGAAGGCATTGTCACTGGTAGGCGGGATTCCCCTGTGGAAGTAGGTCATACCCGAGGGACGGGTTAATAGAAGTGAAGAAGGTTGTGGAGATGTCCTCTGAACCAAGATTCCATGATGTTCCAGTGTCTGACAAGTTGTACATGAATGGTATACAAGCCTGTCGTTGTATTGCAACTTACTGAAAATACAGTTGTATTTTCTCGTGGATGTGTAAGATAAGATTTGTTGGGATTTTTTAACATGGTGGAGGGTTAGCGGCCAAGGATAACCCAAGAAAGTGCGTCATCCAGGACTGTCAGACTTATTTCCATTGGAGTTCATTAATCTTGTCCCCCAGGATGCAGCCCACACTATTCGACTAACACCCAGGTACCTACTTACTGCTAGGTGAACAGGGACAGCAGGTGTAAGGAATCATGTCCAACGTTTCCACCCATGCAATGTGTGTGTGTGTGTGTGTGTGTGTGTGTGTGTGTACTCACCTATTTGTGGTTGCAAGGGTCGATTCATAGATCCTGGCCCCGCCTCTTCACTGATCGCTACCAGGTCCTCTTTCTCCCTGCTCCATGAGCTTTATCAAATTTCGTCTAAAAACTATGTATGGTTCCTGCCTCCACTACATCACTTGCTAGACTATTCCACTTCCTGACAACTCTATGACTGAAGAAATACTTCCTAACATCCCTTTGACTCATCGGAGTCTTCAACTTCCAATTGTGACCCCTTGTTTTTGTGCCCCATATATATATATATATATATATATATATATATATATATATATATATATATATATATATATATATATATATATATATATATATATATATATATATATATAGACAACCACTATGAAAAATAGAAGATTCAAGCTTCGTGACTACTCACATTATCAAGGAACTAGTTCCTTGATAATGTGAGTAGTCACGAAAGCCTTGAATTCTTCTATTTTTCATAGTGGTTGTCTTGATATTTGATATCACCTGTTTACTGTGATCTTTTGCATATATATATATATATATATATATATATATATATATATATATATATATATATACATGTGCAAGGTCTCGCTTCTGCAGGTGAGAAACATTCTAAGGGTGAGAGAACATTTTCTGTGTTATTTCAACTCTCACCAATGTGGGAGAACATTCTGTGTATTCTCTCAACTCTCAGTGGAGCAGGACGTTAATGCAACACTTTCTCAACACAATGGCACCCGAGGTAGGATGATGGCCACTATTGGAAACCAAAGTTTGCTCATTTGCTTTAAGTAACGCCATCTTTCTCTCTCAAAATTTTGTGTCATCGGAGTAGTTTTGCTCTCCTCTGTGTCTCTTCCTCGTTAAGTAAAGTACGTTTCGCTCCCTGTAGAGCTTTCGTGACTTGTTAAAGCTCTACAAAGAGAGAAACGTTGTCCCAATATAGAACTTCTTCCACAACACATTGGCTCTTCAGTATCGTCGACTCTGGGCCATTGTGATTCTCATTTTAGATTTTCAAATAGTTATTTGCTTGACAGGTGTCGATGTACGCATTTTTCTTGAAGATCTTTCTTTTAAGTAACTACAGTATTGAACCTGGGTGAACACAGTATTGAACCTGGGTGAACACAGTATTGAACCTGGGTAAACACAGTATTGAACCTGGGTGAACACAGTATTGAACCTGGGTAAACACAGTATTGAACCTGGGTGAACACAGTATTGAACCTGGGTAAACACAGTATTGAACCTGGGTAAACACAGTATTGAACCTGGGTAAACACAGTATTGAACCTGGGTGAACACAGTATTGAACCTGGGTGAACACAGTATTGAACCTGGGTAAACACAGTATTGAACCTGGGTAAACACAGTATTGAACCTGGGTAAACACAGTATTGAACCTGGGTAAACACAGTATTGAACCTGGGTAAACACAGTATTGAACCTGGGTAAACACAGTATTGAACCTGGGTAAACACAGTATTGAACCTGGGTAAACACAGTATTGAACCTGGGTGAACACAGTATTGAACCTGAGTAAACACAGTATTGAACCTGGGTAAACACAGTATTGAACCTGGGTAAACACAGTATTGAACCTGGGTAAACACAGTATTGAACCTGTGTAAACACAGTATTGAACATGGGTAAACACAGTATTGAACCTGAGTAAACACAGTATTGAACCTGGGTAAACACAGTATTGAACCTGGGTGAACACAGTATTGAACCTGGGTAAACACAGTATTGAACCTGGGTAAACACAGTATTGAACCTGGGTAAACACAGTATTGAACCTGGGTAAACACAGTATTGAACATGGGTAAACACAGTATTGAAACTGGGTGAACACAGTATTGAACCTGGGTAAACACAGTATTGAACCTCGGTGAACACAGTATTGAACCTGGGTAAACACAGTATTGAACCTGGGTAAACACAGTATTGAACCTGGGTAAATACAGTATTGAACCTGGGTGAACACAGTATTGAACCTGGGTAAACACAGTAGTGACCCTGGGTGAACACAGTATTGAACCTGGGTGAACACAGTATTGAACCTGGGTAAACACAGTATTGAACCTGGGTAAACACTGTATTGAACCTGGGTAAACACAGTATTGAACCTGGGTGAACACAGTATTGAACCTAGGTAAACACAGTAGTGACCCTGGGTGAACACAGTATTGAACCTGGGTAAGCACACTAGTGACCCTGGGTGAACACAGTATTGAACCTTGGTAAACACATTAGTGACCCTGGGTGAACACAGTAGTGACCCTGGGTGAACACAGTAGTGACCAGGGGTGAACACAGTAGTGTCCAAGGGTGAACACAGTAGTGACCCTGGGTGAACACAGTAGTGACCAGGGGTGAACACAGTAGTGACCCTGGGTGAACACAGTAGTGACCAGGGGTGAACACAGTAGTGACCAGGGGTGAACACAGTAGTGACCAGGGGTGAACACAGTAGTGACCAGGGGTGAACACAGTAGTGACCAGGGGTGAACATAGTAGTGACCAGGGGTGAACACTGTAGTGACCAGGGGTGAACACTGTAGTGACCAGGGGTGAACACAGTAGTGACCAGGGATGAACACAGTATTGATCAGGGATGAACAAAGTAGTGACAAGGGGTGAACACAGTAGTGACCAGGGGTGAACACAGTAGTGACCAGGGGTGAACACAGTAGTGACCAGGGATGAACACAGTAGTGACCAGGGGTAAACACAGTAGTGACCAGGGGTGAACACAGTAGTGACCAGGGGTGAACACAGTAGTGACCAGGGATGAACACAGTAGTGACCAGGGGTAAACACAGTAGTGACCAGGGGTGAACACAGTAGTGACCAGGGATGAACACAGTAGTGACCAGGGATGAACACAGTAGTGACCAGGGGTGAACACAGTAGTGACCAGGGGTGAACACAGTAGTGACCAGGGGTGAACACAGTAGTGACCATTGATGAACACAGTAGTGACCAGGGGTGAACACAGTAGTGACCAGGGATGAACACAGTAGTGACCAGGGGTGAACACAGTAGTGACCAGGGGTGAACACTGTAGTGACCAGGGGTGAACACACTAGTGACCAGGGGTGAACACTGTAGTGACCAGGGGTGAACACACTAGTGACCAGGGATGAACACAGTAGTGACCAGGGGTGAACACTGTAGTGACCAGGGGTGAACACAGTAGTGACCAGGGGTGAACATAGTAGTGACCAGGGATGAACACCGTAGTGACCAGGGGTGAACACAGTAGTGACCAGGGGTGAACACAGTAGTGACCAAGGGTGAACACAGTAGTGACCATTGATGAACACAGTAGTGACCAGGGGTGAACACAGTAGTGACCAGGGATGAACACAGTAGTGACCAGGGGTGAACACAGTAGTGACCAGGGGTGAACACTGTAGTGACCAGGGGTGAACACACTAGTGACCAGGGGTGAACACTGTAGTGACCAGGGGTGAACACATAGTGACCAGGGATGAACACAGTAGTGACCAGGGTGAACACAGTAGTGACCAGGTGAACACTGTAGTGACCAGGGGTGACAGTAGTGACCGGGTGAACATAGTGACCAGGGATGAACACCGTAGTGACCAGGGGTGAACACAGTAGTGACCAGGGGTGAACACAGTAGTGACCAGGGTGAACAAGTAGTGACCAGGGAACACATAGTGACCAGGGGTGAACACAGTAGTGACCAGGGGTGAACACAGTAGTGACCAGGGATGAACACAGTAGTGACCAGGGATGAACACAGTAGTGACCAGGGATGAACACAGTAGTGACCAGGGATGAACACAGTAGTGACCAGGGATGAACACAGTAGTGACCAAGGATGAACACAGTAGTGACCAGGGATGATCACAGTAGTGACCAGGGGTGAACACAGTAGTGACCAGGGATGAACACAGTAGTGACCAAGGATGAACACAGTAGTGACCAGGGATGAACACAGTAGTGACCAAGGATGAACACAGTAGTGACCAAGGATGAACACAGTAGTGACCAGGGGTGAACACAGTAGTGACCAGGGATGAACACAGTAGTGACCAAGGATGAACACAGTAGTGACCAAGGGTGAACACAGTAGTGACCAGGGGTGAACACAGTAGTGACCAGGGGTGAACACAGTAGTGACCAGGGGTGAACACAGTAGTGACCAGGGGTGAACACAGTAGTGACCAGGGATGAACACAGTAGTGACTAGGGGTGAACACTGTAGTGGCCAGGGGTGAACACACTAGTGACCAGGGGTGAACACAGTAGTGACCAAGGGTGAACACAGTAGTGACCAGGGGTGAACACAGTAGTGACTAGGGGTGAACACAGTAGTGACCAGGGGTGAACATAGTAGTGACCAGGGGTGAACACAGTAGTGACCAGGGATGAACACAGTAGTGACTAGGGGTGAACACACTAGTGACCAGGGGTGAACACAGTAGTGACCAGGGGTGAACACAGTAGTGACCAGGGGTGAACACAGTAGTGACCAGGGGTGAACACACTAGTGACCAGGGGTGAACACAGTAGTGACCAGGGGTGAACACAGCCTCAGACATCCTCTCCCAGACAGAAGAGTAAAACTCTGCTCTGTATTACAAAATAAACTGTCTGTGTCATTGCATAGCGCCTGTCCAATAACTGTATTTCTCATCAGAAATTCCAGTTACTATTTCCACTAGAGTGTTCATCTAGTTCGTTCACTTTGTGAACAACTCTGCCCAGTTTTTACATATATATATGAATTTTTTTTATCTTTTTATTTTTTTGTATTTTAGATGTATGACAAAGTTTTTCTGAATTGCAAATAAGAGAGCCTTTGAAATAAAAATTTAAACCAGTATTTTATATATATATATATATATATATATATATATATATATATATATATATATATATATATATATATATATATATATATATATATTCTTTTCTCTTCTTTGATTTTGTCGATACTTCAGCAAACAGTTTTTTCTTTCAAAGAAATAACTGGTTTTAATCAATTTCTCCTTTATTATGGTTCCTAATTTCTGAACAATAAGGCTCCCCAAAATTCCAAACGGCAGCATCGAACGCTACGCCGGTTCCAAATTTTACTCTCGTCGAGAAATATTCCAATGAAAATCGATTTACATTTTCACGTATCGTCTTCTTTCAATGAGAAAGCAGCGGCGTGTGAACAATATTCTTATTTTCGTGATATAGCGAGGCCTGGCCAGGTTCCTGGAATACAAACGCTTCGATCTTTAGGGCCAATACTCGCTTGAAACAGAGAAAGTATACGTGAAGGCAAGAGGACGTTGTATTCTCACTCCTGCTGCTGGGTACGATTTTTTTCTGAACGGGAACGTTGCTTGTAAGATGCTGGAAGAATGATGGAGGCTTTAGGCTTGATGTTGGTAGGATGATGGATGCTGTTGGTACGTTGGTGGCAGGATGATGGATGTTGTAGGTAACGTGTTGAAAGGATGGTGGTGGCTGTGGGCAGGATGTTAACAGAATAATGGATGCTTTAGGTATTATGCTGGCAGGATTTTGGTGGCTGTATTCAGGATGTTGGCAAGATAATGGATGCTGCGTGTATTATGTTGACAGACGTTGGAGGCTGCATGTAAAATGTTGACAGGATGGCTAAGATAAGAATTTGACAGAATGATAGATGTTGTTACTTAAGGTTAATGTGGGTATGATGTTGGGAAGATTGAGATAAGATACTGACAGAAGACTGGAGGCTGTAGGCAAGATGTTGACAAGGGCAGCACGTAAGATGTTGACAGAATGATGGAGGCTTCAGGCAAGATGCTGGCGGTATATATATACGTACACTGAGTTACACACCTCTGTGTGGACCATGTGTGGACCATGGTCTGTTGTGGTCCACACATGTATGGACCAAGGTTTCCCAATCCTTGTTCCTGGCAAACCTGACATTTCCTGGAGGTGATGAAAATTATGAACGACAGTGCATCCCTTTCGCTCTCTGCAGAGCGAAACGTGGTTTCAACAAAAGCTCGTTCTGCAACATTGTGTTTCATTTCTTCACTCTTGTCGTTAGGATGTCGTTTGGATCCACTTCCCTAAGGCGTTTTTTTGGCATGAGGTTATTTGTCTACGTCAGGCGGGTCATTAAACGCCGGAGATATCCGTCACATCCGGCCCTGCTTCGAGGATTTTATTACCCTTGGACGTGGAGTGTTGCCAATACCCCAATCTTTTCAGGCGGATATGATTGCGAGATTTGCTAGCGAAATATCGCGCGTTTCTATTTAAGTGGATGAATGTTTTCGCCAGGATGAGCGTCCATATGTATGTATTTCTGTGTACGTGTGTGTGTGTGTGAATTGAGGGCCACACCATGTCGTGAGAGTCGCAATCTGTATGAAGATTCCTGGGATCGAACCGACGTTTATTATAATTGCAATTTGCTAGCGACGCCACCCACCGCTATGAAAAAATCTCTCTACACCCGCGTCATTCCCTATTTACCTAACAGTAACTAGGTATACCTGGGTATTAGCTGGGTATTGTGGGTGGCACCCTGGGGAAGTTGTGGAATACCCTAGATAGGGCTGGGCTTTGAAATGAATTAAGATGGGATAACGGCTCTTAGCCTGTAAATGAGGAAGGATGGTAATCTTAACCTGTAAATGCGCAAAGGTAGGATATCATATCTTAACCCGTAAACGATTTGAGGTAGGATAACAGCTCTTAATCTCCAAATAAAATGAGGTAGGATAACAGCTCTAAGCCTGTAAATGAACTAAGGTAGAATAGCAGCTCTAAGCCTGTAAATGAACTAAGGTAGGATAGCAACTTTAAACCTGTACATGAACTAAGGTAGGATAGCAGCTCTAAGCCTGTAAATGAACTAAGGTAGGATAGCAGCTCTAAGCCTGTAAATGAACTAAGGTAATATAGCAGCTTTAAGCCTGTAAATGAACCAAGGTATGATAGCAGCTCTAAGCCTGTAAATGAACTAAGGTAATATAGCAGCTCTAAGCCTGTAAATGAACTAAAGTATGATAGCAGCTCTAAGCCTGTAAATGAACTAAAGTATGATAGCAGCTCTAAGCCTGTAAATGAACTAAGGTAGGATAGCAGCTCTAAGCCTGTAAATGAACTAAGGTATGATAGCAGCTCTAAGCCTGTAAATGAACTAAGGTATTATAGCAGCTCTAAACCTGTAAATGAACTAAGGTAGGATAGCAGTTCTAAGCCTGTAAATGAACTAAGGTAATATAGCAGCTCTAAGCCTGTTAATGAACTAAGGTAATATAGCAGCTCTAAGCCTGTAAATGAACTAAGGTAATATAGCAGCTCTAAGCCTGTTAATGAACTAAGGTAATATAGCAGTTCTAAGCCTGTAAATGAACTAAGGTAATATAGCAGCTCTAAACCTGTAAATGAACTAAGGTAGGATAGCAGCTCTAAGCCTGTAAATGAACTAAGGTAATATAGCAGCTCTAAGCCTGTAAATGAACTAAGGTAATATAGCAGCTCTAAGCCTGTTAATGAACTAAGGTAATATAGCAGCTCTAAGCCTGTAAATGAACTAAGGTAATATAGCAGCTCTAAGCCTGTAAATGAACTAAGGTAATATAGCAGCTCTAAGCCTGTAAATGAACTAAGGTAATATAGCAGCTCTAAGCCTGTAAATGAACTAAGGTAATATAGCAGCTCTAAGCCTGTAAATGAACTAAGGTAATATAGCAGCTCTAAGCCTGTTAATGAACTAAGGTAATATAGCAGCTCTAAGCCTGTAAATGAACTAAGGTAATATAGCAGCTTTAAGCCTGTTAATGAACTAAGGTAATATAGCAGCTCTAAGCCTGTAAATGAACTAAGGTAATATAGCAGCTCTAAGCCTGTAAATGAACTAAGGTAATATAGCAGCTCTAAGCCTGTAAATGAACTAAGGTAATATAGCAGCTCTAAGCCTGTTAATGAACTAAGGTAATATAGCAGCTCTAAGCCTGTAAATGAACTAAGGTAATATAGCAGCTTTAAGCCTGTTAATGAACTAAGGTAATATAGCAGCTCTAAACCTGTAAATGAACGAATGTTAGACAACACTTCTACACTGCAAAAAAACAACAACTCCAAACTATGTTTATTCCCGGTAAAGTGCAACGTTTTCCCTGGAAATCATTTCATTCTCACCACTCCATATATACCAGAAAATTACCTCGTTAAGCCTCTTTGAAAAACTGAACTTGGGTAATAGGCTCTACAGAAGAGTAATGAGGTTCATTATCGTAACACACAAACTCGTCGTTGTCATGGAATTAGTAACCCGACGTAGGTTCCCACCAAGTCTTTGTCTCAGCTTCCCAAGTAAGAGCTGATAGTCCTTAACATAGTCCTTCCCTCAGTATAGATTAAATGTAGATGAGTACGACACACCTGCAATAGTTTGGTAGAAATAGACACATGTGCAACATCTGGGTATCTTCGTTTGTAGACGTTTCGCCCTAATTTATCACTACTGGATGGCTGAGTCCACTAATGAAGATACCCAGATGTTGCCCATGCGTCTAATTATTCGTCTTGTTGGTACCTAACACCTGCACATGTCCTACTTATATACTTGTAGGTACTGTGGACTCTTATTGATGAGTACATCTCGGTGAGTACTTATAACCCACCAACGTTACTGATCAAGCCTCTGCTGAGCGAAACGTCTTAATAATACGCCATAAACCGAATATTGTGTTTTATTGACATTAACACGTCAATCTGAGGGGAGGGGGATGACAAGGAAAAACGTGAGGAAATGGACGAATGAAATGTAAACTGAAACTTGAGAATATAGATGGGGGAAAAAAGTACATCATCGGACGTAATAAAAAAAATGGAAAGCCATTTTTTTGGTAATAAAATAGAACCGTAACATAAATGGTGAGTGGAATTGAAATCCCTCTCTCTCTCTCTCTCTCTCTCTCTCCTCTCTCTCTTCTTCTCTCTCTTCTCTCTCTCTCTCTCTCTCTCTCTCTCTCTCTCTCTCTTCCTACGAAATTTATTTGCTCGAGTTTCGAATCCAATAGTTAATTTTGGTATCTGTAAATACTTAGGTGAAATTGTTTTTAATATTCACACACCCATATATATATATATATATATATATATATATATATATATATATATATATATATATATATATATATATATATATATATATATATATATATTATATATATTATTTATATATATATTTATATATATTATATGAAACTCAGTGAATATCACACTGTGAGTGCCACACTAAGAGTACCACATGGTGAGTGCCACACTGAGAGTACCACACGGTGAGTGCCACACAAAGTACCACACGGTGAGTGCCACACAAAGTACCACACGGTGAGTGCCACACTAAGAGTACCACACTGTGAGTACCACACTGAGAGTACCACACGGTGAGTGCCACACTGAGAGTACCACATGGTGAGTGCTACACTGAGAGTACCACATGGTGAGTGCCACACTAAGAGTACCACACGGTGAGTGCCACACTGAGAATACCACTGTGAGTACCACACAGTGAGTGCCACACTGAGAGTACCACACGGTGAGTGCCACACAGAATACCACACGGTGTCTGCTACACTGAGAGTACCACACGGTGAGTGCCACACTGAGAGTACCACACGGTGAGTGCCACAATGTGAGTACAAGAGGTTTAGAGTGAGGTGGGTCAAAATATTAAGTAACAGACAAAGATATCTTTGAAGTTAAAGTATGGAAAAGTGAGAAGGGCTAGAGTCAAATGAGACTTAAAAGGGAGAGAGAGAGAGAGAGAGAGAGAGAGAGAGAGAGAGAGAGAGAGAGAGAGAGAGACAGAGACAGAGACAGAGACAGAGACAGAGACAGCAGCTGGAGAGATGTGAACAGAGGAAAAAGAATAGGTTGTACAGGCAATAGCAATAGGCAAAAATATGAGAAACGGGAGAAAGAATTTATTGCATGCAAAGTCGTTTTGTCGATTGTAATAGAGTCCGCAAGTTGCAGGAAGAGCGTTTCACTCTACACAGAGAGAAACATTGTGAGGAAGAGTTTCACTCTACACAGAGAGAAACATTGTGAGGAAGAGTTTCACTCTACACAGTGAGAAACATTGTGAGGAAGAGTTTCACTCTACACCGTGAGAAACATTGTGAGGAAGAGTTTCACTCTACACAGTGAGAAACATTGTGAGGAAGAGTTTCACTCTACACAGAGAGAAACATTGTGAGGAAGAGTTTCACTCTACACAGAGAGAAACATTGTGAGCAAGAGTTTCACTCTACACCGTGAGAAACATTGTGAGCAAGAGTTTCACTCTACACCGTGAGAAACATTGTGAGCAAGAGTTTCACTCTACACCGTGAGAAACATTGTGAGCAAGAGTTTCACTCTACACCGTGAGAAACATTGTGAGCAAGAGTTTCACTCTACACCGTGAGAAACATTGTGAGCAAGAGTTTCACTCTACACCGTGAGAAACATTGTGAGCAAGAGTTTCACTCTACACCGTGAGAAACATTGTGAGCAAGAGTTTCACTCTACATCGTGAGAAACATTGTGAGCAAGAGTTTCACTCTACACCGTGAGAAACATTGTGAGCAAGAGTTTCACTCTACACCGTGAGAAACATTGTGAGCAAGAGTTTCACTCTACACCGTGAGAAACATTGTGAGCAAGAGTTTCACTCTACATAGAGAGAAACATTGTGAGGAAGAGTTTCACTCTACACCGTGAGAAAAATTGTGAGGAAGAGTTTCACTCTACATAGAGAGAAACATTGTGAGGAAGAGTTTCACTCTACACAGTGAGAAACATTGTGAGGAAGAGTTTCACTCTACATAGAGAGAGACATTGAGAGGAAGAGTTTCACTCTACACAGAGAGAAACATTGTGAGGAAGAGTTTCACTCCTACACCGTGAGAAACATTGTGAGGAAGAGTTTCACTCTAGAGAGAAACATTGTGAGGAAGAGTTTCATTCCTACACCGTGAGAAACATTGTGAGGAAGAGTTTCACTCTACACAGAGAGAAACTTTGTGAGGAAGAGTTTCACTCTACACAGAGAGAAACATTGTGAGGAAGAGTTTCACTCTACACAGAGAGAAACATTGTGAGGAAGAGTTTCACTCTACACAGAGAGAAACATTGTGAGGAAGAGTTTCACTCCTACACCGTGAGAAAAATTGTGAGGAAGAGTTTCACTCTACACAGAGAGAAACATTGTGAGGAAGAGTTTCACTCCTACACCGTGAGAAACATTGTGAGGAAGAGTTTCACTCTACACAGAGAGAAACATTGTGAGGAAGAGTTTCACTCTACACAGAGAGAAACATTGTGAGGAAGAGTTTCACTCCTACACCGTGAGAAACATTGTGAGGAAGAGTTTCACTCTACACAGAGAGAAACATTGTGAGGAAGAGTTTCACTCTACACAGAGAGAAACATTGTGAGGAAGAGTTTCACTCTACACAGAGAGAAACATTGTGAGGAAGAGTTTCACTCTACACCGTAAGAAACATTGTGAGCAAGAGTTTCACTCTACACAGAGAGAAACATTGTGAGGAAGAGTTTCACTCTACACAGAGAGAAACATTGTGAGGAAGAGTTTCACTCTACACAGAGAGAAACATTGTGAGGAAGAGTTTCACTCTACAGAGAGAGAAACGTTATCACACCGCTACGGTTTTACACGCTTTCATTGTGTAAATGTTCTCTCCATGTAGAGCTTTATCACTTGCTGATAACAGCTTTACTAAAGCTCCAGACAGAACGAAACGTTTCACACTATTATTATTATTGTGTTTTACTTCTATATATACCACTCACACGATATCCCACTCTGACTGTTGCTATACCACTCACACGATATCCCACTCTGATTGTTGCTATACCACTCACACGATATCCCCCTCTGACTGTCGTTATACCACTCACACGATGTCCCACTCTGATTGTTGCTATACCACTCACACGATATCCCCCTCTGACTGTTGCTATACCACTCACACGATATCCCACTCTGATTGCTGCTATACCACTCACACGATGTCCCACTCTGATTGTTGCTATACTACTCACACGATGTCCCACTCTGATTGTTGCTATACCACTCACACGATATCCCACTCTGATTGTTGCTATACCACTCACACGATATCCCACTCTGACTGTTGCTATACCACTCACACGATATCCCACTCTGACTGTTGTTATACCACTCACACGATATCCCACTCTGACTGTTGCTATACCAATCACACGATATCCCACTCTGACTGTTGCTATACTACTCACACGATGTCCCACTCTGATTGTTGCTATACCACTCACACAATATCCTCCTCTGACTGTTGCTATACCACTCACACGATATCCCCCTCTGACTGTTGTTATACCACTCACACGATATCCCCCTCTGACTGTTGTTATACCACTCACACGATATCCCCCTCTGACTGTTGCTATACCACTCACACGATATCCCCCTCTGACTGTTGTTATACCACTCACACGATATCCCCCTCTGACTGTTGTTATACCACTCACACGATATCCCCTCTGACTGTTGTTATACCACTCACACGATATCCCCCTCTGACTGTTGTTATACCACTCACACGATATCCCCTCTGACTGTTGTTATACCACTCACACGATATCCCCCTCTGACTGTTGTTATACCACTCACACGATATCCCCCTCTGACTGTTGCTATACCACTCACACGATGTCCCACTCCCCCTCTGACTGTTGCTATACCACTCACACGATATCCCCCTCTGACTGTTGCTATACCACTCACACGATGTCCCAATCTGACTGTTGTTATACCACTCACACGATGTCCCCCTCTGACTGTTGTTATACCACTCACACGATATCCCCCTCTTACTGTTGTTATACCACTCACACGATATCCCCCTCTGACTGTTGCTATACCACTCACACGATGTCCCACTCTGACTGCTGTTATACCACTCACACGATATCCCCCTCTGACTGTTGCTATACCACTCACACGATGTCCCACTCTGACTATTGTTATACCACTCACACGATATCCCCCTCTGACTGTTGCTATAGTACTCACACGATGTCCCACTCTGACTGTTGTTATACCACTCACACGATGTCCCCCTCTGACTGTTGTTATACCACTCACACGATATCCCCCTCTGACTGTTTCTATACCACTCACACGATATCCCCCTCTGTTGCTATACTACTCACACGATATCCCCCTCTGACTGTTGTTATACCACTCACACGATATCCCCCTCTGACTGTTGTTATACCACTCACACGATATCCCTCTCTGACTGTTGTTATACCACTCACACGATATCCCCCGCTGACTGTTGCTATACTACTCACACGATATCCCCCTCTGACTGTTGTTATACCACTCACACGATATCCCCTGTGACTGTTGCTATACTACTCACACGATATCCCCCTCTGACTGTTGTTATACCACTCACACGATATCCCCCTCTGACTGTTGCTATACTACTCACACGATGTCCCACTCTAACTGTTGCTATACCACTCACCACACGATATCCCCCTCTGACTGTTGCTATACCACTCACACGATATTCCCCTCTGACTGTTGCTATACCACTCACCACACGATATCCCCCTCTGACTGTTGCTATACCACTCACACGATATTCCCTTCTGACTGTTGCTATACCACTCACCACACGATATCCCCCTGTGACTGTTGCTATACCACTCACCACACGATATTCCCCTCTGACTGTTGCTATACCACTCACACGATATTCCCCTCTGACTGTTGCTATACCACTCACACGATATCCCCTCTGACTGTTGCTATACCACTCACCACACGATATTCCCCTCTGACTGTTGCTATACCACTCACCACACGATATCCCCCTCTGACTGTTGCTATACCACTCACCACACGATATCCCCCTCTGACTGTTGCTATACCACTCACCACACGATATCCCCCTCTGACTGTTGCTATACCACTCACACGATATTCCCCTCTGACTGTTTCTATACCACTCACCACACGATATTCCCCTCTGACTGTTGCTATACCACTCACCACACGATATCCCTCTGTGACTGTTGCTATACCACTCACCACACGATATTCCTTTCTGACTGTCGTTATACCACTCACACGATATCCCCCTCTGATTGTTGCTATACCACTCACCACACGATATTCCCCTCTGACTGTTGCTATACCACTCACCACACGATATTCCCCTCTGACTGTTGCTATACCACTCACCACACGATATTCCCAGTCACACAAGCATCACAGAGCTCTCAGAGCCACTCACTGTCTGCCTCGCAGCAACATTCAAGGCAGAACTCGTCAGTTCTGCCTCTCCACACATAATCGAATCCACCGCTAAGTCTCGTAACTCCCAGCCTACACACAATTCTCTTAGGTAACCCAAAGGTAAACATTCGCAACGGCTTGTTTAAGCAATTAAAAGTTTTCCAGTCCTGTATTATATCTCAACTTGGCCAACTATCAGTTACGTTCCGTGGAGAGTTTCAGTCTTAGTTGAGGTCCCCACTGCAGTATTTTGTGGGTTAGTAGATGCACGTGACAGGTGAAAGGACCAGTGAGGAGGTGTATACTCTCCTGGAGGTATTATGATCTTAATGGTATATCTTGCCGACTAGTAGATTCCTCAGGTGTTTGCTGGGGTTGAACTCTAGCCCCAGAGTCTAATGGAGAAATTCTTATTATTATTATTATTATTATTATTATTATTATTATTGGTAGGGTTGAACTCTAGCTTCAGAGTCTAATTAAATTATTATTATTATTATTGTTGTTGATATTATTATTATTATTGGTATTATTGGAAAAAGCTAGACTCGTAGGGATCACACAGCACCTGAGCAATGGGAGGCAATCAGGCTTGATCCAAGGAAGGGGAAAAGGTAGCTTTCGTTGCACTGTCAATAAGTGTTTCACTACTCTCAAGGGTAGCTGCTTTCCCCCTCCTCGAATCAAACCTTACTACACCTTGCCCCCCTCATATTCCCGTAACACCGTGGGATCCTGGCGGGTTCAGCTCTTCTCCGATTAACAGGTCAATTTATATGCAATTAAAAACTTCTCACTGAAACCATGAATATAAAACGTGTCTTAAAAACGTGTTTACAATGTTTTAAATATCTTGCATGGTTTCTAACTTAGTGAAATAGTGGGGAAGGTGTTTTAAATATAATAATAATAATAATAATAATAATAATAATAATAATAATAATAATCTTTATTTCTACAAGTATATGATACAACTTATACAGACCATAGCTGACATCAATGACTTACTATACAGAAAGGCCCATTGTTATGTAGAGCATTTCTGGCAAATTAGGTTAATTTTGTCCCCAGGATGCAACCCACACCAGTCGGCTGACACCCAGGTACCTATTTACTGCTAGGTGAACGGGGACAGCAGGTGTCCTTAGGATACACGCCCCCAATGTTTCCACCCGTACCGGGTATCGAAGCATGGACTTCATTGTGTGAGGTGAGTGCGCTACCAACTGAGCTACGGTTCCTGTGTTTTAAGAAGTGTTAGCTCAATCTACCGAGTACAGAGAGTGCCTACACTCTGAGTACTCCACCATAGTGGGATAGGTGAGTACAAATAGAGAGCGTGTCTGTCTCGCGCCCAGCAGACGGAGGATCAAACCTCCACAAAGTATTGCGCTGAATAACCCAAATAGGTTTAGCGCTTAACATGAATTAATTTAAAAAAAAAAAAAATTTAATTCCACCATAGTGTCATCGGGTAACCCATCTTCACATGACCTTAGATACCGTCTAGCAGCGCCCCACCCGTCGCGCCACGCCAGAGCCACACTGCCACGCCCAATACACAGTATAGTGCCGCGTCTGAGCCATAGCGCCACGCCTCATGCACAGTATAGTGCCCCGCCAAATCCACTGAACAGATCCTATGAAAAAAATCCATGTCAGTGTTTTTATCCTCACTAATATACTACAAACAGGAGTGGCATGTAAATTATTATTATTATTATTATTATTATTATTATTATTATTATTATTATAATGATCTTACGAGGGAGATATATAGGGATGTTAGTTATTGTAGACGAGATGGTGGCTTTCCTCACAGACTTCGTGGACTGGACCATAAGGATCAAATTTCAAGACCAACCCGGCCTGCAGGAGGGTCAAGCCATTTGCAGAAGTTGCATCCCGATCCAACAGCAGGGCCAGACGATGCTCTCCGCGGTGCTGTCAGGACAAGTCCTAGAAACAGCAGCGCAAAAGGAAATGAGAGGAGGTCTCAGATAGGACCAGACAGAAAAAATAAAGTGCAGAGGACAATGGAAGGTTACACTTTCGAGAGTGTTCTGTAACTCTGAACTCAGGTGAAGTCCGCTCACGTTGTAGCGTAAACAATTCCATCTAACAACAGCGCAGTTACACTCGTTTACAAAGTTGTTGACACCCTCAGTTCTTCGCATTTAATCCGCTTTCTTGTACTTCTCTGAGTGATCATCATCTTTCTCCGCTTAAGTGTCATTACAGCAGTGTGTAAGAATGCACAAGTAGCAGGGTGGGTGGGTTGCTTTGTGAAGTTTAAAGGTTATTAAAGCATAAAAAGTCAGTCACAATATCGGGGCAGGTTAGTGGTCCAAGTCGACCCGAAACGTCGTCATTAATTTTAATCTCTTAAATGCGGGTTATTGTGACTGTAAAGGCTATTAACTGCACGAAGGTCATTAAATATGCACATCTGGATGGGTATATGTGTAATAATACCAGTACTTATACAAAATATGCATCAATGACATACTACTGTATAGAAAGCCCCTGATTATGGAGAGCATTTCGGGCAAATTAGGTCAATTTTGTCCCAGGGTGCGACCCACACCAGTCGACTAACACCCAGGTACCCATTTTACCGATGGATGAACAGAGACAGCAGGTGTGTTATTGGGAACACGTCCTAGCGGATATACCTAGGTGTTTGCTGGGGACTTCTTGCTCGCTCGTAAAACAAAACAAGGACTTTCGTGGTCAAACTTGTTGTTTTCTTTCAGCTTTCCGTTTCCTGCTTCCTACTGGTGAGTTGACGCCTGTGTCCTCACTCCTCCGCCGGGATACCAAGACACTGTCTTGTTTGTCAAATGTTTTCTTATGTGTGTGTCCACCCATTTGTACTTGGAGAGGGGTCGACTCTCAGCTCCTGACACTGTTTCTTGCCGTCCTTACTTAATGCTGTTTGAAACAGACAAGTACAGAGAAACGAGACCTATTGTTGCCTATTATTATTCCCACCTATTACCTATTATATTATTATTATTATTATTATTATAAAATACCACCTATTAATAATCACCTTCAAAAGGCTTCATCCATGTGCTCGTTGAATAACCCTTGCGGGTTTATCGCTCACGTAAATATGATATACAATAATATTCCACTTCTAGCTTCTTGAGCACTATAGTACCTATTCTTAAAACTGTGTACAGAGTCTTCCTCCACCACCCCCATAGGCCTTCGCATCCTGCCCTTTTTCACCTGTTCTGGTTCCAGCTTCCTTTAAGTGACACCGGTAGAGAGTTCTTTATCAAAGGAACTGGAGCAGCCCTCCTCTTGGATCGAACCCTGAATATCTCCCATTCTCCAAGGCGCTGTATGATCCCTACAGGTTATGTGCTCTCCCTTCATTATAATAACAATGATAATAATAATAAGAATAAGAATAATAGTAAGTATTATTATTATTATTATTGGTAAAAATAATATTTAGATTTAATCCTTGGTTGTAATTAAGGTCAGAACGTCTGTAACGTGTGTAGTTGGAAGGAGACACAGTACTACGATTAGCTGAGGGAGGATCGAGCCTCTACAATTGTGCTGATCGACCTAACAAAAGCCATCGACCTGTAAATCATCCACAAGTGGTGTGTGTAAATTAAGATCTACGCTACACACGGTTTATTTTGTATCGTATTTGTGGTTAAATCTTGCAATCCAGTGGAGATTTTTCTTCGGGGATTCACGAAGTGACGTTGTCACGAGCGCCAGTTACAGATGTTAGTTCGTAGCAGTGATTTATTGTGTGTTTACTTCTGGCTTGACCTTCACGCGTCTCCACACTCAAGAATTTGTCGACCCAGTCTTTTTTTAACCAGCATTTCTTGGGTCCGCGAATCCAAGAGCTGTGTGACACCTACTCTCTCTCTCTCTCTCTCTCTCTCTCTCTCTCTCTCTCTCTCTCTTCTCTCTCTCTCTCTCTCTCTCTCTTTTCTCTCTCTCTCTTCTCTCTCTCTCTCTCTCTCTCTCTCTCTCTCTCTCTCTCTCTCTCTCTCTCTCTCTCTCTCTCTCTCTCTCTCTCTCTCTCTCTCTCTCTCTCTCTCCTCTCTCTCTCTCTCTCTCTCTCTCTCTCTCTGGACTTACCTATGTGGTTGCAGGTCGATTAAGTTCCTGACCGCCTCTTGCTAGTCATATGAGCCATTGTCGTACCTCTTCTTAAAGCTGTGTGTGTGTGTACTCACCTATATGTGGTTGTAGGAGTCGATTTACAGTTCCTGGCCCCGCCTCTTCGCTAGTCGATATAGGTCCACTCTCTGCTCCAAGAGCTTTATCGTACCCCTTCTTAAAGCTATGTATGTGTGTGTGTGTGTGTGTGTGTGTGAGAGAGAGAGCAGCTTCTCTTCCTGCTCCTTCAGGTTTGACACAAACTGCCGGCGGAGATGTTTGCTGTTTCTCCTCACATCTCCTCTTTTTGCCTCAGTCTCTTCGTCTTTCTCCAGGAAAATATGTGAGAAACCGCCAAGCAGCATGAAATCTCTTCAAGGATTTTTAAAGGTTGGGCAAAAATCAATGCTGAGGTGAGCATGACAATACTGAGGTGAGCATGACAATGCTGAGGTGAGCATGACAATGCTGAGGTGAGCATAATGCTGAAAGGAGCATAATGCTGAGCTGTGTATAACAATACTTAGGGAAGTATAACAATGCTGAAGGGCGGCAATCAGGTTTAATCAAGGAAGGGGAGGAAACTGCAATTCTTTAGATCAAGAGCCTCTCTCTCTCTCTCTCTCTCTCTCTCTCTCTCTCTCTCTCTCTCTCTCTCTCTCTCTCTCTCTCTCTCTCTCTCTCTCTCTCTCTCTGAGAGCCTAGAAATGTTTCTCCTCACATCTCCTCTTTTTGCCTATTATAATTACCACCTATTATTACCACCTATTATAATTACCACCTATTATTACCACCTATTATAATTACCACCTATTATTACCGCCTATTATTATTACCACCTATTATTACCACCTATTATAATTACCACCTATTATAATTACCACCTATTATTACCACCTATTATTATTACCACCTATTAATATCACCTATTATAATTACCACCTATTATTACCACCTATTATTATTACCACCTATTATTACCACCTATTATAATTACCACCTATTATTACCGCCTATTATTATTACCACCTATTATTATTACCACGTATTATAATTACCACCTATTATTACCGCCTATTGTTATTACCGCCTATTATTATTACCACCTATTATTACCACCTATTATTAATCACCTACAAAAGGCTTCATCCATGTGCTCGTTGAATGACCCTTGCGGGTTTATCGCTCACGTAAATATGATATACAATGATATTTCACTTCTAGCTTCTTGAGTACTATCATACCTATTCTTAAAACTGTGTACAGATTCTTCCTCCACCCCCCTCTTCCTTTTTTTATCCTATTCTATGTTCCAGCTTTCTTTAAGTGACGCCGGAAGAGAGTTCTTGATTCAAGGAACTGGAGAAGCCCTCTTGGATCAAACCTCATTGCCTCCCGAGAGCATTGTACGACCCATACGGGTTTAGCCTTTCACCTTGGAAAATAATTCCCTCTCTCTCTCTCTCTCGCTCTCTCTCTCTGAGGGAGGGAATTATTTTCCAAGGTGAAAGGCTAAACCCGTATGGGTCGTACAACGCTCTCGGGAGGCAATGAGGTTTGATCAAGAGGGCTTCTCCAGTTCCTTGAATCAAGAACTCTCTTCCGGCGTCACTTAAAGAAAGCTGGAACATAGAATAGGAGAAAAAAAAAGGGAAGAGGGTGGTGGAGGAATACTCTGTACACAGTTTTAAGAATAGGTACGATAGTACTCAAGAAGCTAGAAGTGAAATATCATTGTATATCATATTTACGTGAGCGATAAACCCGCAAGGGTCATTCAACGAGCACATGGATGAAGCCTTTTGTAGGTGATTAATAATAGGTGGTAATAATAATAGGCGGTAATAATAGGTGGTAATTATATTAGGTGGTAATTATAATAGGCGGTAATAATAATAGGCGGTTATAATAGGTGGTAATTATACTAGGTGGTAATAATAGGTGGTAATTATAATAGGTGGTAATAATAGGTGGTAATTATAATAGGCGGTAATAATAATAGGTGGTAATAATAATAGGTGGTAATTATAATAGGTAATACGTAAAACTAATAGGTAAAAGATGAGAATAACGAGAGGTAATAGGTGACAATAATAATAATAGGTGATAAAATTAGATAACTAGTGATAGTAATAATAATAGGAGGTAATAATAAAGGGTATTCGGTGATGTACTTGTCGATTTCAAACAGCAGTTAGTAAATGCTTCAAGAAGCTGAGATTCGATCCCTACAACTACAAATAGGTGAGTACACACACACACACACACACACACACAGGGGGCACCAGGCCCAAGCAGAAGGACAACCACACCCACCGGAAGCACTCACGGAGGGCCTCAAACCACAGCAACCCAACGGCAACCATATAGTTTAACATCGCACACACACATCATGTCCCCTGTCCCCACCCCAGCAACCCTAAACCCATCATCACCACTACCCCACCCCATCACAAACCCCACCCAATCAGACCACACCCCAACCATACAACCCCCCCCACCCATGCAACAACCCTCCATGGGAACCCTGCAATCACCCCCCATCCAGCCAAGATCCCCTAGGGCCACAGTATTGGAAACGAGGCTGAAGGTTTGGTACACAAATGCAGATGGAATCACAAATAAGTATGAAGAGTGGAATGAAAGAATAGGAGAAATGTCCCCAGACATCATAGCAGTCACAGAAACTAAACTAAATGAGGCAATATCAGATGCAATCTTCCCACAAGGATATCAGATCCTGAGGAAAGATAGAAGGAGCAGGGGGGGAGGAGGGGTCGCACTGCTCGTAAGGAATCATTGGAGATTTGAGGAAATGGCAGGAATGGAGGTGTGTAGAGAAAGGGACTTTATAGTAGGTACCATCCAGTCTGGGGAGCACAAGATAGTCATTGCAGTGATGTACAACCCACCACAAAACTGCAGGAGGCCAGGAGAGGAATATGACGAGAACAACAGAGCAATGGTGGACACCTTGGCGGAGGTGGCAAGAAAAGCGCACATGAGCAGAGCGAAGTTACTGGTCATGGGCGATTTCAACCACAAAGAGATCGACTGGGAGAACCAAGAACCACGTGGGGGTCCAGAAACTTGGAGAGCCAAGATGATGGACGTGGTACTGGAAAACCTGATGCACCAACATGTCAGGGACACGACCAGAGATAGAGGAGAGGACGAACCAGCAAGGCTGGACCTTGTATTCACCCTGAATAGCTCAGATATCGAGGACATAACACACGAGAGCCCCTGGGAGCCAGTGACCATATGGTGCTGAGCTTTGAGTACATAGTAGAGCTACAGGTGGAGAGGGAAAATGGTGCTGAAAGAGACATACCAGACTATAAAAGAGGGGACTACACAGGTATGAGGAATTTCCTGCAGGAGATTCTGTGGGAAAGGGAAATGGAAGGACAGTCAGTAAATGAAATGATGGAATACGTAGCGACAAAGTGCAAGGAGGCAGAGGAACGGTTTATACCCAAAGGAAAAAGAATAAATGGGAAGACAAGAAAGAGCCCTGGTTTACCCAAAGATGTAGGGAGGCAAAGACTCAGAGTGCCAGAGAATGGAAAAGGTACAGAAGGCAAAGAACCCAAGCAAACAAGGAGATTAGTCGAAGAGCTAGAAACGAGTATGCACAGGTACGGAGGGAGGCCCAGAAACAGTACGAAAACGACATAGCATCGAAAGTCAAGTCTGACCCGAAACTGATGTACAGCCACATCAGAAGGAAGACAACAGTAAAGGATCAGGTGATAAGGCTGAGGAGGGAAGATGGGGAACTCACAAGTAATGATCAAGAGGTATGTGAGGAGCTCAACTCGAGGTTTAGGGAAGTATTCACAGTGGAGGAAGGGAGGCAGTTGGGTAGACAGGACGGGGTGCATCACCAACAAGGGATGTATCGAGTGCTGGAGGGTATACACACATCTGGGGGGAGGTGAAGCAGTTACTCAGTGACCTTGATACCTCAAAGGCAATGGGTCCGGACAATATCTCACCATGGGTCCTTCGGGAAGGAGCTGAGGTTCTGAGTGTGCCACTTACCAAAATTTTCAACACATCCCTTGAAACTGGGCAGCTACCTGAGATATGGAAAAAGGCCAACGTAGTCCCCATCTTTAAAAAGGAGACAGAAAAGAGGCACTAAACTACAGACCGGTGTCACTTACATGTATAGTGTGCAAAGTCTTGGAGAAAATCATCAGAAAAAGAATGGTGGAGCATCTGGAGCAGAACAGGTTAATCAACGCCAGACAGCACGGTTTCAGGGAAGGCAAATCCTGTGTAACAAACCTCCTGGAGTTCTATGATAAAGTAACAGAGGTAAGGCAAGAGAGAGAAGGGTGGGTTGACTGCATTTTCTTGGACTGCAGGAAGGCCTTTGACACAGTTCCTCACATGAGATTAGTAAAAAAGATGGAAGACCAAGCGTGTATAACAGGAAGGGCACTGGAATGGATCAGGGAATACCTCACAGGGAGGCAACAACGGGTCATGGTGCGTGATGAGGTATCACAGTGGGCGCCTGTGACGAGCGGTGTACCGCAGGGGTCAGTCCTAGGACCAGTGCTATTCTTGCTATATGTGAATGACATGACGGATGGGATAGACTCAGAAGTGTCTCTTTTCGCAGATGATGTGAAATTAATGAGGAGAATCACATCGGATGAAGACCAAGCAGGACTTCAAAGTGACCTGGACAAGCTTGACATCTGGTCTAGCAACTGGCTTCTCGAATTTAACCCCACCAAATGCAAAGTCATGAAGATCGGAGAAGGGCAAAGAAGACCGCTGACAGAGTACAGGCTAGGTGGACAAAGGCTACAAACCTCAACAAAGGAGAAAGACCTTGGGGTGAGTATAACACCAAGCACGTCTCCGGAAGCACACATCAACCAGATAACCGCGGCAGCATATGGGCGACTGGCAAACTTAAGATTAGCGTTCCGTTACCTTAACAAGGAATCGTTCAAGACACTGTATACCGTATACGTCAGGCCCATACTAGAGTATGCAGCACCAGTCTGGAACCCACACCTGGTCAAGCACGTCAAGAAACTAGAGAAAGTGCAAAGGTTTGCGACAAGGTTAGTTCCACAACTCAGGGGTCTGTCTTATGAAGAAAGGCTGAGGGAAATAGGACTAACAACACTGGAGGAAAGAAGGGTCAGAGGAGACATGATAACGACATACAAAATACTGCGGGGAATTGACAAGGTAGATAGTGACAGGTTGTTTCAGAGAGGGAACACAGAAACAAGGGGACACAACTGGAAGCTGAAGACTCAGATGAGTCAAAGGGATGTCAGGAAACATTTCTTCAGCCACAGAGTAGTCAGGAAGTGGAATGGACTAGAGAATGATATAGTGGAGGCAGGAACCATACATAGTTTTAAGACAAGGTATGATAAAGCTCATGGAGCAGGGAGAGCAGAGACCCAGTAGCAGACAGCGAAGAGGCGGGGCCAGGAGCTGAGTCTCGACCCCTGCAACCACAATTAGGTGAGTACAATTAGGTGAGTACACACACACACATGGAGCAGGGAGTGGACCTAGTAGCGACCAGCGAAGAGGCGGTGCCAGGAGCTATGAATCGACCCCTGCAACCACAAATAGGTGGGTACACACACACACACAGTGTTGGTGTCCAGGAACAGAACGAACAGCTCTGTCCAAGAAAGTTTTTCTTACAAACGAGAAAGTAATAACTCACAAATACACAGGTATATACACAGAGATGTATATACATCTCAGTATATATATGTCGTACTGAATTAAGACAAATCGGCGATTCTGTCATAAAGCAACTGTCGTTTGGCTTAATATACAGAGCGACAATTTATTTATGTAGTAACTCCGCTAATATCAGTCTCAATATAACGAAATAAATATACATCATTGATGATAAATGATAATTAATAAATTTAGACTGATCTAAAATTATATTTTGAAGGATTAAACTAAATCACATTACGTTAGGTGAGGGACTGATTATGTAGACAAATGGTTAGGTGAACCGACAAGCTGATAAATTAGACCAGTGTTTGTCAGCCTATTTACTCTTGCCGAACCCTCGAAATAATTTTCATGTTTCAGGGAACCCCGACGTAAAAATTATTATATATCATTATTAATATCTTTCTTTCTCTTTTATAAGCTTGAAGTTCATAAGGAAAATATAATAGACACATGAGAGGATACAAGAGAGAACAGAGAGAGGACACAGTAGAGAAGAGAGAGAGAACAGAGAGGACATAGTAGTGAAGAGAGAGAGGACACAGGAGAGAGCAACTAATACGTCAATCACATGGTTCCACTACTAAGTGCGGGTTATTTTAGAATCTACTTAAAATTCACACACAGGTGCCTCTTTCCAGCCTTGTGGCACCCATCTCCTGCCTCAGAAAACACGAAAACGTCTCAAAGGCACCAATTGCAATCGTTAATTAGGCTTTAATAGCCTAAGTATAGTTTCCGGTTACTGCCTGTGTGTCTTGAGTGACTACAACATCTTGGTACTCCCATACCATCTACGTCTACAAGAAAACTTCAGCTTTGGTATCATGACTTAGTCTTCGTCCTCTACGGAAGGTATGGACGTCTCTCAAGGAGGGAAAGAGGTCACAGGGAAAGAGGTCATACAATGAGAGAAAGTTAATTAGCTTGGACTAACTTACATGATGCTAACTTGGATTTAACAGTTATAAAACACCTGTAAATTGTTTAAATTGTGTGTGTGTGTGTGCTCACCTATTTGTATTCACCTATTTGTGGTTGTAGGGGTCAATTCAGAGCTCCTGGCCCCGCCTCTTCACTGGTGTGTGTGTGTATGTGTGTGTATGTGTATGTGTGTGTGTGTGTGTGTGTGTGTGTGTGTGTGTGTGTGTGTGTGTGTGTGTGTGTAAATATTACATCCCAATTTCAGATGAGTTATCAGCTGCAAAGAATTTCTAGGATCTCAATAATATATTCATGAGTGCAAATTCGTGTCTTGCATGGCTGGTTAAGGAGCTCAGAGCTAACGTTGAGAGTCTCATCTCCGCCATTGATAGTCAATATATTTCTCCTGGAGAACTTTTCCTTGTAGCTTCTTCCTTCTTCCCTGTGTGTGGAAGGGACAGTTAGGGTTCTTACCTAGAAACATACAGGGTAACATGAGAAAAGTAGGGTAGCCAGACTTGAGTCCTGGAGGTGGGAAGTAGAGTGCCTGCACTCTGAAGGAGGGGTGGGGAAGGATGTTGCAGATCAGAGTGTCATCTGAACTGTCATTTCAACATGCTTCTGGCAATACAGTGATTGAATGAATGCTGGTGAAAGTGTTTCCTCTTTTTTTCGGGTCACCCTACCCCGGTGGGAGACACCGGGTGTGTAAAAAAAAAACCACAAGATGAAAAGTAGTATCGAATTTAACCGAGCATGTAAATAAGACTCATGTGTAATATTTACTGAAGAAACGTTTCGGTCCTGAAACGCTGTTTCTACCCTATACATGAGATGCAGTGTACGAACTATGGCATTTTATTGAAGACGTGTGCAGTGCAAACAAGTTGATGAATATGACACATGTGAGTAAGACACATGTGAAATGGATATCTTTATTGTTGAAACGTTTCGCCCACACAGTAGGCTTCTTCATTTCACTACCACACCTGACTGAAGAAGCCTACTGTGTAGGCGAAACTTTCATCAATAAAGATACCAACTGTTACACATGTGTCTTAATCACCATCTTGTGGGTATTTTATACCGTTTTCAACATGACACATATGCAACACCTGGGTACCATATATATGTATGGTATACAGTACCGACAAAACGAATTATTAGACACATGTGCAACACCTGGGTGTCTTTATTTGTAGACGTCTACAAATTAAAAACACCCAGATGTTGCACATGTGTCTAATTCTTCACCTGGGTGCCTTTATTGTAAAGACGTTTCGCCAACCAGTGGCTTTATCAATTCAAGACAGAATAATAATCGTGAATTGTACTATTGAAGGGCAAGAATGCGGCACATTCTGACAACTAGATGGAAACGTATCCGGGACTGAAACGTCTTAAGCAAAGGTGCCCACGTGTATTCACTAGCATCCTTCTTCCCCTCTGTTAAATATCATTAACAACGCCATTGGAGGTAGTTATCAGCCGAGAGAAAAAGCCTCCGAATGAGGTGTTTCTGGGCAAAGGATCACTTGAGAATGGGTTACCGATGTCTTGTGTGACAATAACCTCCCTCCAGCACCTTGTTTACTGTCTTTCTCGTATTGGAACGCCATTCCAGCCCGCTACAAGTCCACCCAATTGTACTCTAATAGGCCAGAGGTTCTCTAATTTTGGTTAAGTGTCTAATACTTTTTGCTTGCGCCTCTAAATGCTGATGTAACTCTGAGATTTCGAATGGAATTGATTCATTGTACGTAAATAATTCAAGTTTGCTAAAATGTTACTCCGCACTGTATGTCAGATGCATTTAAGGTGGCTAGGACATTGTTACGAAGGAAATCTTCAGCCAACCAGCGAAATGTTTACCGCATATGTGACCTTTTTTTTTTTTATATTCTTGTCGGTGAATGGTGAATGACTACGATCATTCACAAACCACAAACGGCAACTCCCATTCGTTCGTAGAACCTCATCAATTTCATCGTCAATGGGCTCTTTGATTACCAGTTGAGAGGTGGGTTGACAAGCTCTGGATTCTACTCTCTACCCTGGCATGGAGTCACAGCCATCTTGCGCTACGCTGCAGACAGCTCATCAGCACCGAAGATGACCAGTGGAATTACTTCTTGAGAGAGGAACCAAGGTTGTCCTGGCAGCTTCTGGCTGGTTCCTTTGGATATGCGACCTCAATCATTCCAGGAAGTAGAATCCCACATGAAGCCACACACAAACACTGTCATTGGAAATTTGTAAAGATTATACGATGAACAGAGAATGGGAGATGGGATACTTGTGCTCCATATACTACCTGCAATCGTAAACATATATACACATTCTCTCTCTCTTTCTCTCTCTCTCTCTCTCTCTCTCTCTCTCTCTCTCTCTCTGTCTCTCTCTCTCTCTCTCTCTCTCTCTCTCTCTCTCTTAACATTTCTTCTCAGCAACCTTTGAGATGCAAATATATTTAATTAAGCGTGTTATCCATTAGCATAATGTGTACCCTGCTCGGGAGAATCTATTGCATCTTAACACATTAATTGTTACTTCTCCAAGTCCATGGTATGTAAACCACAACGTGTATGTGTACACCTTATGTGTACGTATGTGGCACTTAAAATATGCATGTGTACACCCATGTGTGTGTGTGTACGTTGAAGTAGCAATGTCTTGTATGCAAATAAGACACAAGTTCAGCTCTTGTGTATGTGTATTTTAGCGTCACACAAAATATGTACACAGTGTGTGTACGTGTGTGTATTGTAGCACCACATTATGTATATTTCCACCCGTGTGGGTCACAGGATTACAGTGTCAACACTACACAATTTCTACAGTTTGTGTTGCGACGCTAAATGTTGACGATTTGTGTAGCACCATGCTGTAGCTTTGTCAGTGCCCGAAGCCTCTTGCATTCTACTGCACTTTTATTGTGCACGTTTATGGTGCTTCCTGCTGCATATCCCTCAATGTTGTTGGTGAATATTCACGACATGGAGTTGAGTCTCTGTCACTTTTGTTAGGAAATATTCTGGGTGGGAACTGAGGGTATTATCCTGTTCCTCCTTGAATTTTACATGTGTCATCGCAAATATGTATTTTGACGAATGATTTAACAGTGAATGTGAGTGTGTGTTGACTTCATGTTGAGAATATGAGAAATTTTCAAATGCAAGGAACACAAGAATAAAGGTGCCCTTTTGAAAGCTTGCTCGTCTATGCTAAGCACATCCTATTTACACCCAACAATTTCCACTCGCATATTTATCCAATCTACTTTTTAAAACAACTTCGGGTATTAAATTCACTGGTGCCACTTGACACTATAATGACGACTATTTAAGCACAATGCCACGAATGACAGGGAATATGTTTCACAAAAAAAGGCAAGCGTATAGAGTCATAACACTACTGTTTGCGATTGCGAGGCCATTTATACAAACTACGACGGTGATGACAATATTTTTGTTAGTGGGAAATCATATTTTTTGTGAATGGCTAAACCCGTTTGCGTCATGTAACGCCAAAAATGATAAAGTTTCTATCCTCCGTCCGCATTCTTTAGTATATGGAATAATAACCAAGTTTGTCTCCTTTCTAACGTCAATAAACACTTTACTAGTGCAACTACCTCTAGTATAATTATAATCATACAACACATTATACAACACAACAAACTCTAGTACAACAATAATCATACATCACAACTAACTCTGGTATCATAATAATCATACAGCACTACTTCTGGTACAATAATAATCACACAGCACAACTAACTGGTACAGTATAATCATACAGCACAACTAACTCTGGTACAATAACAATGATACAGCACAGCTAACTCTGGTACAATAATAATCTTACAGAACACCTACTTCTGCTTCAGTAATAATCATACAGCACAACTAACTCTGGTACAATAATAATCACACAGCACAACTAACTCTGGTACAATAATAATCATACAGCACAACTAACTCTGGTACAATAATAATCATACAGCACAACTAACTCTGGTACAATAATAATCATACAGCACAACTAACTCTGGTACAATAATAATCACACAGCACAACTAACTCTGGTACAATAATAAACATACAGCACAGCTAACTCTGGTGCACTGATGGTCTTTCATGTCATTCTAGTGTCAGCTTAAAATATTAATCTAAATTCAGCTTTATATTGCAGGAATACAAGCAACAAGGACGCAGTTATCTCTCCAAAAATCGTAAATTGTGAATGTGCGTGTCAAGAAGGCGATTTTTATCTTATAAATCTGACCGTAAAAGAGTACAGTCTAGGTGCTACCACTACCCTACCACCACCACCACCACCACCACCACCACCACCACCACCACCAAGTCAAGCACCACTACTTCTAGTGATTAAACAGAATTTACTAGTAACGTGGACACTCAAGCTGGTCACTAGACAGAAGGTACCACGCTAACAGTACAAATAATTAAAACAATGACAAGAATACTTAAATGAGCAACTCTTTCTTAAGAAACAAATTAAAATCTTGATTTGCAGTTCAGCCACTACGAAAGGTTAGAGAAATTCAAAGAGTGTTTGTGGTGTCTCAATCAAGTTGTTGAGGAATGTGACTGAAGGATCACGAAAGCAATTGCAATTTGATTTCCTTTCTTAGTGGTAAAATTGCATACTTCAATAAATTACGGAAGGGAGATAATACATGCATTAGGAAAAACAATATTGAAAATAACATTTCGCTTGGTCACAGAGCTTTTTTCCAAGCTCTTTTTCAAAGCTTGGTCTCCAATCTTAGTCTCCAAGCGAGACGTGTCAACAAAGGTTCCATATAATCGCATGTGTCTCCTTATCATGACTGCACCAACTATACAGCATTATGGCAGTGAGCCGTCTTACAACACAATGTAATCCTCCCCAAGCATTATTACATCAAAGATATAACTCCCACACGTTGATGAGTAAGACACATATGCAACACTTGGGTGTTGCACATGTGTCTAAGTCATCATGCTTCCCTTTAGCCATCCAAATGTCCACAAAGGCCTCGCCGCGACGCTCCTCAGAACCCATCAAGGATTCATTGTTGACAACGTAGCCACCGTACACACACATCCTTCACCTACCCTCCTCAGGACCTATCAAGGGTACATTGTTGACAACGTAGCCACCGTACACACACACATCCTTCACCTACCCTCCTCAGGACCTATCAAGGGTACATTGTTGACAACGTAGCCACCGTACACACACACATCCTTCACCTACCCTCCTCAGGACCTATCAACGCCTCATTGTACGACCTACTCACACATCCGTGACCTCGTAAGGGGATAGTTTCGTTGGATAATACACACACTGCATTTCTCGAATATTGGTGTTGGGGAAGTCCTTGATGCTGGCGAGGCGCCTTGTTCAGTGGTATTGTACCTGCCTTTCTCTTTCCTTTGTCGAACCTGATAGGACCTCCCATTCCCCAGGTCCTGTGACTCCCATGGGTTTAGCACTTCCCCCCCATCCCCCATGAAAATAATGACATGATGGTGGGGCGCGGTTAAGCAGACGGAGGATCGAGCCTCCACCACTCCTTGAGTTCATTCACCCATACGGGTTTAAGCTATCACTTGAAAATAAATAAATAATAATAATAATCAAGAAATAATAATAATAATAATAATAATGAAAAATCATTAAAAAATAATAATAATAATTACATTATAACGAATTTCTACAAAAAAAAACTGCGTAAAATTCCTTTAATGACACTAAAGAACTGCTAGTTTGAACTCATTACCATGTTGATTACTTTCAGGGCTCGTCACCTTCCGCATAACTGTCATGGTAATACAAATGTAATGGTAATATAATGTCATGGTAATGTAATGTCATGGTAATCCAAACGATGTTAATACTGTAACTGCTTACCGGACGTTCAAGGTCATGTGACATAACGTTTAATTACTAAAAAAATATTATAATGCTGTGTTTTCTGTACAGTTTTTGTACTCTTTGTACGTGTACTTAAAGATGAGCTTCGGTTGCTTATTCTTATTCTTGTTTTCTTCTTCTTCTTCATCTTATTATTATTATTATTATTATTATTATTATTTATTTATTTTTATTAACTCAATGGCCGTTTCCCACCAAGGCAGGGGGGCCCGAAAAAGAAAAACTTTCATCATCATTCATTCCATCAATGTCTTGCCAGAGGCATGCTTACACTACAGTTATAAAACTGCAACATTTATTATTATTATTATTGACTTACAGACTATAGAAAGGATAAATCTTACTCCATCTAAACTCATAAAAGCCGAGAGATATAATTGGATTGCGTTCTAGTTGATGGCATTGTGAGCTCAAGGTATAGGTGAGGGTATTTTGGATTCTTGCTGAGAGATGGTGAAGCCAGCATCCACCATCACCGCGAGATACAGTGGTGAAGATTCGCCATTGTGTTTTCTCCACTCACCAAAAAATGTATTCAGTGGTCAGTCCCCAAGACTAAAGGACTGACTACTGAATAACTGATGACTTCTGAATTGCCTCTCCACATCTACTGTACCCAGTGATATTTTCTTGCGTGTTCGACTGAAGAAGGCTGTTGCGCAGGCGGAAGGTTTTCTCAGTAAAGATGCCTGGGTGTTGCATGTGTGTTTTGCTTATCAACTAATTGGTATTGTTTACTGTTGATGTGATAGATGTCAGAAAAACGCTGTCTGCCTCACCAACAAGCACATGGAACAAGCACTTCCCATATACACTGTCCACACACACTGTCCACACACTGTGCACACAAACACTGTCCACGCACAGTCCACACACTGCCCACACAAACACTGTCCACACACACTGTCCACACAAACACTGTCCACACAAACACTGCCCACACAAACACTGTCCACAACACTGTCCACACACACTGTCCACAAACACTGTCCACACACACTGTCCACACAAACACTGTCCACACAAACACTGTCCACAAACACTGTCCACACACACTGTCCACACAAACACTGCCCACACAAACACTGTCCACACAAACACTGCACACACAAACACTGTCTACACATACACTGCCCACACAACACTGTCCACACACACTGTCCACACAAGCCCACTGTCCACACAAACACTGCCCACATACACTGCCCACACAACACTGTCCACACACACTGTCCACACAAACACTGTCCACACAAACACTGCCCACACAAACACTGTCCACACACACTGTCCATACACACTGTCCACACACACTGTCCACACAACACTGTCCACACACTGTCCACACAAAACTGTCCCACAAACACTGTCACAACTGTCCACAACACTGCCCACACACTGTCCACACAAACACTGCCACACAAAACTGCCACAACACTGTCCACACAAACACTGTCCAAAACCCAACACTGCTACACAACACTGCCACACAAACACGCCACACAACACTGTCCACACACTGCCACAAACACGTCCACACACACTGTCCACACAAACACTGTCCACAACACTGCACACAAACACTGTCCACACAAAACTGTCAACAAACACTGTCCACACATAAACACTGCCACACAAACACTGTCCACACAAACACTGCCACACAAAACTGTCCAACACACCCACACAAAACTGTCCACACACACTGCCACACACAACTGTCCACACACACTGTCCAACAAAACTGTCCACACACTTCCACAAAACACTGTCCACACACACTGTCCACACACACTGTCCACACACAAAATGTCCACACACACTCCCACACAAACACTGTCCACAAACACTGTCCACAAACACTGCCCAACAAACTGTCCACACAAACACTGCCACACAAAACTGTCCACACAAACACTGCCCACACAAACACTGTCCACAACATGCCACAACACTGCCCACACACTGTCCACACAACACTGTCCACACAAAACTGCCCAAACACTGCCACACAAACACTGTCCACAACACTGTCCAACAACACTGTCACACAACACTGCCCACACAAACACGTCCACAACACTGTCAACACACTGTCCACACAAAACGTCCACACAAACACTGTCCACACAAAACTGTCCACACACTGTCACACAAACACTGTCCAAAACACTGTCACAAAAAAAAAAAAAAAAAAAAAAAAAAAAAAAAAATCCACACAAACACTGTCCACACAAACACTGCCCACCACAAACACTGTCCACACACTGTCCACACACACTGTCTGCACAAACACTGCCCACTAACACACTGTCCACACACACTGTCCACACACTGTCCACTGGGCAAACCTCCACCCAGACACTGCCACACACCTGTCACACACTGCCACAAACACTGTCACACACACTGCCCACTGGGCCTGTCACACAGCACTGTCCTGAACACTGTCCAACACATGTCCACCAGACACTGTCCACAAACACTGTCCACACAAACACTGCCCACCCTACACACTGTCACACATCACTGCCCACACACACTGTCCACACACACTGTCCACACACACTGTCCACACAAACACTGCACATCACTGCCACAAACACTGTCCACAGCACTGTCCACACAACACTGCCCACACAAACACTGTCCACACACACTGTCCAATGCACACACACTGCTTCCATAACACTGTCCACACACACTGTCCACACATGTCCACATACCACTGTCCCACACTGTCCAAAACACTGTCCACACAACACTGCCGCACACAAACACTGTCACACACACTGTCCACACAAACACTGTCACACAACACTGCCCCACAAGGCACTGTCCCACGGGCCACACACCATACACTGTCCACACACGCCGCACCTGTCCACACACACTGTCCACACAGCTCACTGTCCCACACACCTGTCCACAACACTGTCCCCACTAGGCACGTCACACCTGTCCTAGCACTGTCCACAAAACACTGCCCACACAAACACTGTCCACACAACCTGTCCACAACACTGTCCATACATTCCACACACTGTCCACACACACACTGTCCACACACACTGTCCACACACACTGTCCACCACTTCCACACAAATCCACACACATGTCCACACACCACAAGTCACACACTGTCCACTAGAAATGTCCACAAAACCTGCCACACACACTGTCCACTAACACTGTCACACTGAACACTGTCCTCCTCACAATACACTGTCCACACAGAACACTGTCCACACACTGTCCACAACACTTCCACACACAAACACTGTCATTCACAGCAGTCACACACTGCCACACACACTGTCCACACACAAACACTGTCCACACACTGCCACAAAACACTGTCACACACAACCTGTCCCAAACACTGTCCATCACACACCATACAATACACTGACACACACACAAACACGGACACACACACAAACACCACATCACACACACTCACACACAAACACGCACACACAAACACATTCACACACAACCACGCACACACACTTCACACAACACTGCCACACATAACGCCCTGATGGCTATGGGGCTAGCGTTTCTCACGCACGGAGGGCCATGGTTCACTGGCGGGCCTAAACATTTCGAAGTGTTTCGTTACACACAAACACATACAACAGGCCTAGTGTCTAATCGACATGTGCCTAGGACAAAATGGTAACTAACACACACACAACACAAACACACAAGCGATGAGAAACATCACACTCTGCTCCAGATATATTACCATGGGTCGTCCTGGGCGATACCCTGGCCACAATATAGTGTTGTCATTGCGTAGTTTCTCTCATTTCTTCTCTTCCCGTCCTCCCTTCCTTCCACTGGAGGGTCCCTTGATGCCCGTGAGGGCTCTTGATACAAGGAATTGGAGCTTACATTCCTTTCCTCGGATTAAACATGACTGTTTCTCATTTCCTAGGTATTGTATTGTCGTTTTTACATAAATATAATAATAATAATAATTAAAAAGGGATCCTCAGTGGTCTTATTTATTGTTAGGTCATACATAATACTTTATTAATATGGAGCTTACACAAAAAAGCTATTATTATTATTATTATTATTATTATTATTATTATTATTATTATTATGATTATTATTATTATTAGTAGTAGTAGTAGTATTGTTATTATTATGATTACTGATGGTGGTGGCAGAGCTGTTCTTATTGTTGTCCTTGTCATGGGGAAGCATTAAATCCGTAGGGGCCATTTAGCGCCTGGCGAAAGGGAGGCAACCAGGTTTGACCCAGAGGAAGGTTAAGGATGACTTGAATCCCCCCACATCAAGAGCCCTTTACCAGCATCAAGGCACCGTCCTTGAAGGAACAAAGAAGGTGAGTGGCTAATAAACACCACACCTCTGTTCCAAGAGGTTTCCAGCACACACACAAGAATCCAATTATGGAGTTGGCGTGTTTCTCTTGGGGTTGGAAACCTTTGTGGACTCAGAAACAATGTTATGCCTTCTGCTGTGGATAACCCACCAAGGTCAGTGTATTTACAACGTTTATACCTGAATGAGTTAGTGTGTTAGGTACGAAGTCTGCCGACTGCAGGTGGGTTATTAAGGCTATAATTTACCTGTATACAGTCAAAAGCAATTTAATTACTTAAGTTTAATTCTCAGTGTTTATTCTCAGTGTTTATATGCTGGAAAATAAATATCTTTCAGTGTTTATACACACTTCTAGATGTATATAGTATACAGTGAGAGTTTCCGCCTCTGTGTAATTACACACACCTCTCAGTATAGATGAATTTGTTCCAACACTGTTGAGTTTATTCTATTACTGTTGACACTGTTCCATTAATGATGACTTTGTTCCAACATTGATGACCTTTAATGATCCTACCATCCTCACTCCCAGGATGCAACCCGCACCAGTCGGCTATCACTCAAGTACCTACTTACTGCTAGGTGAACAGGGGCAGCAGGTGTTTGGGAACATGACCTTCGTATCCGACCGTGTAATTTTATTGAAAAGGCTGATTTTCGAAACTTGGAATAAAATTCCCGAGATAAACTGTTCAGGCAACGTAAGAATATACCTGGAGGGTGTTTCGGGGGTCAACACCCCCCGCGACCCGGTCCATGACCAGGCCTCATGAATTTGGAGAAAAATGTGTAGGCAGTGTAACAGGCAGAGAACTAGCCAATATTCTGTTATGTTTTAGTTGTTAAATTTTATATTATAAGGTAATTACGTTGGTTGTGAGTATAAAGGACATGGGATAAATATTTTGACAAGAGGCTATGAAATTCTCAACCCAGCCCTTCCCACTTAGCTTAATGCTGGTGTTGCTGGTGCTGTTGGTGTTGCTGGTGTTGTTGGTGCTGCTGGTGTTGTTGGTGCTGCTGGTGTTGTTGGTGCTGTTGGTGTTGCTGGTGTTGTTGGTGTTGCTGGTGTTGTTGGTGTTGTTGGTGCTGCTGGTGTTGTTGGTGCTGTTGGTGTTGCTGGTGTTGTTGGTGCTGTTGGTGTTGTTGGTGTTGCTGGTGTTGTTGGTGCTTCTGGTGTTGTTGGGGCTGTTGGTGTTGCTGGTGTTGTTGGTGTTGTTGGTGTTGCTGGTGTTGTTGGTGCTGCTGGTGTTGTTGGTGCTGTTGGTGTTGCTGGTGTTGTTGGTGCTGTTGGTGTTGTTGGTGTTGCTAGTGTTGTTGGTGCTGCTGGTGTTGTTGGTGCTGTTGGTGTTGCTGGTGTTGTTGGTGCTGCTGGTGTTGTTTGTGCTGCTGGTGTTGTTGGTGCTGTTGGTGTTGTTGGTGCTGCTGGTGTTGTTGGTGCTGCTGGTGTTTGTGTTGTTGGTGCTGGTGGTGTTTTTGTTGTTGGTGCTGTTGGTGTTGTTGGTGCTGCTGGTGTTGTTGGTGCTGCTGGTGTTGTTGGTGCTGCTGTTGCTGCTGGTGTTGTTGGTGCTATTGGTGCTGCTGGTGCTGCTGGTGTTGTTGGTGTTGCTGGTGTTGCTGGTGTTGCTGGTGCTGCTGGTGCTGTTGGTGCTGCTGGTGTTGTTGGTGCTGGTGCTGTTGGTGCTGCTGGTGTTGCTGCTGGTGTTGTTGGTGCTATTGGTGCTGCTGGTGCTGTTGGTGCTGCTGGTGTTGTTGGTGTTGCTGGTGCTGCTGGTGTTGCTGGTGCTGCTGGTGCTGTTGGTGCTGCTGGTGTTGTTGGTGCTGGTGCTGTTGGTGCTGCTGGTGTTGTTGGTGCTGGTGCTGTTGGTGCTGCTGGTGTTGTTGGTGCTGGTGCTGCTGGTGCACTAGCAATAATAATCTTTATTTCTACAAGTACATGAACAAAATATATGTAGATAATAATAATCACCTGGCCAAGCCATCACGCTGGCCGTATCTCATATACAGTACGCTGCATATTTTGTAAGGGTTTGAAATGTTTCCTCAGACCTCTAAATATATGCACATTGCTTCTATGGGTATTAATCGAGGTAAGCAGTGAGTGTGGACGTTGACTTATTGCATGTTCCATTCCTTTCCTTACGGTAAGTTTCCCCTCTACACTTCATCATCCTCTCTTCTATCTTCTCGTCCTCATTCTGCTTCTTTCTGCGTCTCCTCGTATCTCTCTCTCTTTCTTCTCTCTAACATCTCTCTCTCTCTCTCTCTCTCTCTCTCTCTCTCTCTCTCTCTCTCTCTCTCTCTCTCTCTCTCTCTCTCTCTCTCTCTCTCTTACTCCTCATTTCTGCGCCTCCTACTCCATCCTCCTTTCTTGCTTTAACTCTTCCTCCTTCCTCGTCACTACCTCCTCTTTCTGATTCACAACTAACATCATATTCATTACAGCTAACATCATATTCATAACAACTAACATCATATTCACAACTAACATCATATTCACAACTAACATCGTATTCATAACAACTAACGTCATATTCATAACAACTAACATCATATTCACCACAACTAACATCATATTCACAACTAACATCATATTCATTACAGCTAACATCATATTCATAACAACTAACATCATATTCACAACTAACATCATATTCACAACTAACATCGTATTCATAACAACTATCATTATATTCACAATTAACATCATATTCATAACAACTAACATCATATTCATAACAACTAACATCATATTCACCACAACTAACATCATATTCACCACAGCTAACATCATATTCACCACAACTAACATCATATTCACCAAAACTAACATCATAATCACTACAACTAACATCATATTCACTACAACTAACATCATATTCACTACAACTAGCATCATATTCACCACAACTAACATCATATTCACTACAACTAACATCATATTCACTACAACTAACATCATATTCACTACAACTAACATCATATTCACTACAACTAACATCATATTCACCACAACTAACATCATATTCACCACAGCTGACATCATATTCACCACAACTAACATCATATTCACCACAACTAACATCATTTTCACCACAACTAACATCATATTCACCACAGCTAACATCATATTCACCACAACTAACATCATATTCACCACAACTAACATCATATTCACCACAACTAACATCATATTCACCACAACTAACTTCATATTCACCACAACTAACATCATATTCACCACAACTAACATCATATTCACCACAACTAACATCATATTCACCACAACTAACATCATATTCACTACAACTAACATCATATTCACTACAACTAACATCATATTCACTACAACTAACATCATATTCACTACAACTAACATCATATTCACCACAACTAACATCATATTCACCACAGCTGACATCATATTCATCACAACTAACATCATATTCACCACAACTAACATCATATTCACCACAGCTAACATCATATTCACCACAGCTAACATCATATTCACCACAGCTAACATCATATTCACCACAGCTAACATCATATTCACCACATCTAACATCATATTCACCACAGCTAACATCATATTCACCACATCTAACATCATATTCACCACAGCTAACATCATATTCACCACAGCTAACATCATATTCACCACAGCTAACATCATATTCACCACAGCTAACATCATATTCACCACAGCTAACATCATATTCACCACAACTAAAATCATATTCACTGTAAAGAAGACGTTTTGTAGTAGACATCCTCATCTCCTGTAACCTCAACATCACTATCAACAATACATTCATGTCCCATCATCACCAACTTCATCACCACCAACCTCACCATCAATGAGCGCCAACACCAACAAGATCTTCATCATTCTCATCATCACTATCATTCTCTAGAGCGCCGTCAACATCATCATTTTCCCACTGAACTTCACTCATTTCATATCCCATCTTCAACCACTAACTACCAGCACCAAAGGTGTATACTAGAATTTTTTTTCCAAATATATATATATATATATATATATATATATATATATATATATATTCTCCATTGGGAAGTGGAACAGAATTCTTCCTCCGTAAGCCATGCGTGTGGTAAGAGGCGACTAAAATGCAGGGAGCAAGGGGCTAGTAACCCCTTCTCCTGTATACATTACTAATGTTAAAAAGATAAACTTTGAATACTGTAAATACTGCAGGTAGGGGAAGGGGGAAATTCCTTTTCAAGTGAACACCCTCTGGATCCCTTCTAAGCTTTCCTCGATCATCCTAAAGCCGATTTAGTCTCCCAGATGACTTTAAAGGTAATATAAGCGCGTTACGTCTAGGCTTGGCACAAAGCACTATACACAATGCCACAGCGGAGGCACGGGTGAGCTCACTTCCAGGATTAAGTGCCAGCTAACAATGGTTTCGGCATTTATGCTTAGCTATATAACCCCTCCCAAGTTACTGCCACGGTACAACTCCTAAGATGTATTGCAACGTAAATGTTTTAGACTCCACACACAAAGGTATTTTATTTTTGGTTTTATTATTATTATTATTATTATTTTTATTATTATTTAATTTTGTTATTTTTGTAATATCCAAGTGTTGCAAATGTTACGTATTCTTCTTCTTGTCGGTAATGTATACCATGAATACCGCTGCTGTTTCTGAAATATTAACCATTAACATCATCATATATAACAAGACACAACTTACACAGCGATAGAAACACGAAATACGAAGAATTATTATATTTCCAACCCCCTACTTCAACAGATCTTCTGAAGAGGACCTCTGCTGGAGGTCGAAATATGCAGAATCTTCTTAATTGTCTTCTAACATTAATGGCATCAATTAGACACATCAAGGTTAAGGCCGTGAGCAACTTCAAGACTGTGGGACTGATTACCTCATCTTATACTGTTTCTATTTTTATATTGAACTGTTAAAGCCACTGGCGTGCGACACGTCTTCAAAATAAAGATACCTAGGTGTTGCACATATGTTCAATTTATCACATTTGTGTTTCTACCTTCATGTGTTTTTCATCTTATTGACAAATACAATCATAATAACATTATCTCTGAAGTTCTAAGAGTAAGAGCAAAGATCCAGTGGTTACCAACAGCATCCGCAATTTTCAGGAGAACTGAAGCCTCGCCTCAACCAGGAGAACTGAAGCCTCGCCTCAACCAGGAGAACTGAAGCCTCGCCTCAACCAGGAGAACTGAAGCCTCGCCTCAACCAGGAGAACTGAAGCCTCGCCTTAACCAGGAGAACTGAAGCCTCGCCTTAACCAGGAGAACTGAAGCCTCGCCTCAACCAGGAGAACTGAAGCCTCGCCTCAACCAGGAGAACTGAAGCCTCGCCTCAACCAGGAGAACTGAAGCCTCGCCTCAACCAGGAGAACTGAAGCCTCGCCTCAACCAGCAGACCAGAGCATCATTGTGGCCGCTATAAAAGCAAGTTTTATTGTGGCTGTGATCTCTACATGAGGAAACTTTGCATATATTGCAGCTACAAGAGCAGTGGCTGTTCTAGCAGCAATTACAGAAGCAGCACCAGCAGTCGGTGCAGCAACAGCAGTAGCAACAGTCGGTGCAGCAATTACAAGAGTAGTCGTTACAGCAACTACACCAGCAGCACCGGCAGCAGCAGCAGCAACAACAGTTATTATAGCAACAGGAGCTGTTATTGTAGCAATAGCAACAGCACTAGATGTAACTGCGGTACTAGGAGTAGAAGTATCAGCAGCAACGCTTAAAGGAGCAGCGGTACTAGCAGCAGTAGCAGTAGCAGCAGCACTGGAAGCAACAGCAGTAGTAGCAGTAGCAACAGCAGCAGTAGTAGCAGTAGCAACAGCAGCAGTAGTAGCAGTAGCAACAGCAGCAGTAGTAGCAGTAGAAACAGTAGCAGAAGGCTTAAACAGATTAGTCAGTGATTTAAAAGCAGGCTTGAACCTGGATGCATTCTTTACATCAGTTGAGCTGCAAATGTTGCAGCTCCAACAGGAACAACGTACACCATGCTTGCGTCCCCAGCAGCAGTAACCAACACAGTTCAGCTACAATCATGATCCAGCATAACAGTCGGGTTTACCAAACTGTCTTGAGTTACTTGGTGTATTCTTCACCTCAGCAGTCATTTGTTTGGAACTCCTTAAGCGGCTGTTACCCCTTACACGTGCCACTTACTAATTAATATACCTGGAGTATGTTCCGGGGGTCAACGCCCCCGCCGCCCCGTACGAAGTACAGAACGTCAAGATTCATACCACCCTAATTTTATTTCTGGTGTCTTTATCAGGTGGACTGATACGGGTAAACACCAGTGTGTTATCCTGACCTTTATTGACCCGACTTCCACGCACCTTACTTCCCTGAGCCTGACCTAAGCTCCGTGGACGTGACCTTGAAGCTTCAATTACCTTGTGTGATAATTACTGAGTTGAAATTAAAAAAAAATATGATCCCTCATACAAATTAGAGTTTTGGAACTGATGGAAAGTGGTTAGATTTCACAGATTGTCAGGTAATGTAACTATCATATACAAGGACTAGTTTGTAATTATGAAAATGTATTTTGTGGTCGTCAGTTGGTAGACAGCAACCATCCAGGGAGGTACTACCGTCCAGTCGTACGAGCGTGCAGCTGGAAGACAGCAACCATCCAGGGAGGTACTACCGTCCAGTCGTACGAGCGTGCAGCTGAAAGACAGCAACCATCCAGGGAGGTACTACCGTCCAGTCGTACGAGCGTGCAGCTGGAAGACAGCAACCATCCAGGGAGGTACTACCGTCCAGTCGTACGAGCGTGCAGCTGGAAGACAGCAACCATCCAGGGAGGTACTACCGTCCAGTCGTACGAGCGTGCAGCTGGAAAACAGCAACCATCCAGGGAGGTACTACCGTCCAGTCGTACGAGCGTGCAGCTGACGCCTGATAAATGTTCTGTCCTCTGGAGGAGAGAAAGAGAGAGACGGGCAGACAGAAAGACTAGAGGAAATGTATTGTTGCTCAGTGGTGCCCCGGCTGCTGCCTACACACGCCGCCACAGAGAAAAAGTTTAGAGGTGTGGACCCGTGTTGGCAAGACTTATGAGAGAGCAGTACTTGTCCTCTTTCATGGCGCGAAACCAACAGAGAAACATGTTGACATGCCATTGCTCTAGTGGATGGTTGAACCACCACACACACACAATTAGAGTCATAGAGTTGTCAGGAAGTGGAACAATCTGGAGAGTGATGTAGTGGAGGCAGAATCCATACATAGCTTTACGAAGAGGTACAATTAAGCTCTTGAAGCAGGGAGAGAGTGGACCTAGTGATCAGCGAAGAGGCGAGGTCAGGAGTGTGACTCAAACCCATGCAACCACAAATAAGTGAGTACACACACACACACACACACACGCCTTATTTGCATAATAAACAATTCTTACGTTAAATATCGACAATACATTTCACACTCGCCTCACCTTAGACTTATTGTAACTTGAAGGAGCTGAAAGCCAAGAAAAATAACCCAGAAATTAGCATTGTAAAGTGCCGGTGGTGCCCAACGCACTGCAACATTACCACTGAGGAGCTTAGCCAGAAGGATTTACCAGGAAATACTGCAAATTGGTTATTATACTTTTACCAAGGTGTACAAATAGATAGGATTTTATCCCTGTTTACTGATGAGTTTAGTTCCTGCGTCACAACTCTACTTTTCTGAAATTATGATGCGCTTTATGCGTGCATATTTTTTATTAACACATCGGCCGTTTCCCATCAAGGGAAGGTGACCAGAGAAAGAATAAGAAACACTTTTATCTTTATTCACTCCATCACTGTCTTGTCAGAGGCGCGCCTACACTACAGTTATAAAATTGCAACATTAACACCCCCCTCCTTCAGAGTGCAGATACTGTACTTCTCATCTCCAGGACTCAAGTCCGGCTAACCGTTTTCCCTGAAACCCTTCATAAATGTTACTTTGCTCTCACTCCAGCAGCATGTCATGTCATAAAAACCATTCGTCTCTGCTCGCTCCTATCTAATACGCTCACACACGCTTGCTGGAAGTCCAAGCCCATCGCACACAAAACCTCCTTTACCCCCTCCCCCAGCCTTTCCTAGGACGACCCCTATCCCGCCTTCCTTCCACTACAGATTTATATGCCCTCCAAGTCCTACCCTCCTATCCTCTCCAAATGTCCTAACCACTGCAACAACCCCTCGTCAGCCCTCTGGAGAATACTTTTAGTAACCCCGCACCTCCTAATTTCCAAACTATGGATTCTCTGCATTACATTCACACCACACATTGACCTCAGACACGACATCTCCACTGCCTCTCCAACCTTCTCCTTGTTACAACATTCACCACCCATGCTTCACACCCATATAAGAGCGTTGATATAACTATACTCTCGTACATTCCCCTCTTTGATTCCAAGGATAATGCTCTTTGTCTCCACAGACTCCTCAGTGCACCACTCACCTTTCTTCCCTCATCATAGTAATAGCCCACATGAAGATAGTAACACAGAAGGTTAATTGGTCTGTATATTTCGATCCCCTTCTGGGATCCTCCTCTGCTGAAGAGGATCCCAGGAGAGGATCATGTGAGTTAGTACAGATCACTGACAAGTGTTCATTACACTTTAGTTTTCCATATAAGAATATGTCGCTTTTAAAGTTCATGTACAATAAAAATGACAACTCATAAAATACAGGAACAGCTGTGAGTGTTCGTGAAAATGTTCATGGATGTTTGTGAAAATGTTCATGGATGTTTGTGAAAATGTTCATGGATGTTTGTGAAAATGTTCGTGGATATTTGTGAAAATGTTCATGGATGTTTGTGAAAATGTTCATGGATGTTTGTGAAAATGTTCATGGATGTTTGTGAAAATGTTCGTGTATGTTCATGAATGTGTTCACAACATTAAGACGTAGCTAAAGATCTTTACTGTAAATAATGGCGTTCTATACTAAACGTTTCGTAAAGTTTAAAGAAGTTACCTGGATTATTGACCCAAAGAACGTGGTGGTGGAGAGTGAGACCAATTTTGGCTCACACTCCTTCACAATTATTGGAGGAAAGTCAGTCCAGGACCTATTTTTACAACCAGTGTGCGGGAATAAGAGAATCATTATTATTACTATTATTATTATGATTATGATTATTATTATTTTATTTATTATTATTATTATTATTATTATTATTATTATTATTATTATGTGTATTGGCTAGTACTCAGGTGCCTATTTACTGCTATGTGAACTAGAGCAGCAGGTATAAGAAGCTAACACTCAGGTACCTATTTACTGCTAACTGAACTAGGTCAACAGATTTTAGGGAATGTCATAAATGATAGGCGGGACCCACAAGTGTGCAACACTAAGGCATCTTGATCGCTGATTATATGTTGGAGTTATGGAAAGAGGAGAAACAAACGTAGTATACCATGATCCTTTATTGACAACGTTTCGCCTACATACCTTACCTTTGATATACCTTTGAAGAGTTTCGAGAGTTTCACTACTCTTGGAGCCCGGCCATGGGCTAGGCTCATCTGGTGCTTGCCTGGTCAACCAGGCTGTTGTTGCTGGAGGCCCTTTGTACATGATCAACTTGATAATAAAGAGATAATCAAGTGAGGTGTATTGGGAAGGTTAAAACCGGTTGAGCAAATACATGTCTAATAAATATGTCGAGGCATCTGTAAGAAGGAGGACGTAAACTAGACGACGTAAACCAGGAGAGTTTAAACTAGACGACGTAAACCAGGTGAGGTAAACTAGACGACGTAAACCAGGTGAGGTAAACTAGACGACGTAAACCAGGAGAGGTAAACTAGACGACGTAAACCAGGAGAGGTAAACTAGACGACGTAAACCAGGTGAGGTAAACTAGACGACGTAAACCAGGAGAGGTAAACTAGACGACGTAAACCAGGAGAGGTAAACTAGACGACGTAAACCAGGTGAGGTAAACTAGACGACTTAAACCAGGTGAGGTAAACTAGACGACGTAAACCAGGTGAGGTAAACTAGACGACGTAAACAAGGAAAGGTAAACTCAAGACGTGTTCACTTCCAGAAGCACTTAACATGTAGTGACTGCTGGCTGAGCTCCTCCTTGCTGTTCCCTCACACAACTCTACTGTTGTTTTTAGTTGACTTAGGTGGGTTTATTGTGTTCGTATTGTTTTTGTTGGTAGTCTTGTTGCTCTTCTTGTAGGTGTTGTTGTAGCTGTTGATGTTGCTGCTGTTGTCGTTGTTATTGCCGCTGTTGCTGACATCATCGGTAGCAGTAATAATAATAGTAATAACAACATTAATAACAGTAAATAATAATAATGTAATAATAATTATAATACTAATAAAATTAATAGTATTAATAATTCTTGTTTTATATACTGTGAAAGATTCCCAATTCCCATCACAACACACATACACACACACACACACACACACGCACACACACACACACACACACCTGTCAATAATCTGAATTTCAGAGTTTTTCCTGCCGTGTGAGGCACTGTGCCACCCTGGTGCCAGCGAGGAGGCAGGAGTCTGTGAGTAATCCAGTTAGGACTCGGCACCTGCCATGCATGACGGATATTGTCTCACAACTTGTCCATGATAAAAAGATTTTTTTGTCTTTTATTGAGTTTGCTGGTGAAGGGCTCTTGATTTAGGCAGTTGGAGCTGCGTTTGGCTTCCTCGGATCAACCCGGATTGCATTCAGTTTCTCAGGTGTTGTATGACCCCCTACTGGCATGGAGCCTCCACGTAAGTACAACAACAGTAATAATAATAACTGCAATAATAAAAATGATTAATCGATATCGTCATTTTCGTCAACACAGTACAATAATGTAGAGAGGTGTGGGTAGCCCACAGTGAACCCACAACTCTTTCAGAGGAGAGTTGTGGGTAGAGTGTAGCCCACAGTGAACCCACAACTCTTTCAGAGGAGAGTTGTGGGTAGAGTGTAGCCCACAGTGAACCCACAACTCTTTCAGAGGAGAGTTATGGGTAGAGTGTAGCCCACAGTGAACCCACAACTCTTTCAGAGAAGAGTTATGGGTAGAGTGTAGCCCACAGTGAACCCACAACTCTTTCAGAGGAGAGTTGTGGGTAGAGTGTAGCCCACAGTGAACCCACAACTCTTTCAGAGGAGAGTTGTGGGTAGAGTGTAGCCCACAGTGAACCCACAACTCTTTCAGAGGAGAGTTGTGGGTAGAGTGTAGCCCACAGTGAACCCACAACTCTTTCAGAGGAGAGTTGTGGGTAGAGTGTAGCCCACAGTGAACCCACAACTCTTTCAGAGGAGAGTTGTGGGTAGAGCGTAGCCACAGTGAACCCACAACTCTTTCAGAGGAGAGTTGTGGGTAGAGTGTAGCCCACAGTGAACCCACAACTCTTTCATAGGAGAGTTGTGGGTAGAGCGTAGCCCACAGTGAACCCACAACTCTTTCAGAGGAGAGTTGTGGGTAGAGTGTACCCACAGTGAACCCACAACTCTTTCAGAGGAGAGTTGTGGGTAAAGTGTAGCCCACAGTGAACCCACAACTCTTTCAGAGGAGAGTTGTGGGTAGAGTGTAGCCCACAGTGAACCCACAACTCTTTCAGAGGAGAGTTGTGGGTAGAGTGTAGCCCACAGTGAACCCACAACTCTTTCAGAGGAGAGTTATGGGTAGAGTGTAGCCCACAGTGAACCCACAACTCTTTCAGAGGAGAGTTATGGGTAGAGTGTAGCCCACAGTGAACCCACAACTCTTTCAGAGGAGAGTTGTGGGTAGAGTGTAGCCCACAGTGAACCCACACACATGATGTTTGCTTACTCTCTCAGAGAAACGTAAACAACGTTTTTAGACATATTGTAGTAAATTAGAAAATTGTTTTTATCACCAGAAAAATACTACTACTACCACTTCTACTGATACTACTATTACTACTGCTACTACTACTGATACCACTACTGCTACTATTACTACTGCTACTACTACTGATACCATTACTACTACTACTACTATTACTATTACTTCTGCAACTACTACTACTGTTACTACTACTACCAGTATGACACTACTATTACTACTGATGCTACTACTAATACTACTACTACTAACACCACCACCACAGATACTGCTACAACTACCTCTACTACCACAACTATTACTACCACTAAATAATAATACTACTAAAGAATTTCTTGAATTTCTTTGGTGAAAACAGTTTCTGTGAAAAGTTTTATTATACCTTGTGACTACTAGCCTGTTGAAAGGCAGCCTCAGGCATACACAATAAGCAGGGACGCATAAATACCTGGAGGACACAATAAGCAGGTTGGAAAACATTTCACACAATCCTCCACCACAGACAGGAAAACTTTTCCAGTGGCTGTAACCCTTCCCAAAGACAGGTGGGAAGATTTACTATTGAAATATTCGTAAAGGGAGGAAGGGGGTAAACCCGCTAGGGGGCATTTAGTGGAAGGGGATAGCGACTACCTGGTCTAGTGGTAGTCGACCTGGTGACTGATTGGTGAGATGAATATTTTGTTTAGTTGGTCTATGCCTGTGTGAGAGGAGAGACACAGCAGTGGTGGTAGCAGTAGATGTAGTAGGTGGTTGATGTGTGAGAGGAGAGAGACACCAGTGGTGGTAGTATCCTGTTGTGTCAGAGGGGAGACACACCAGTGGTGGTAGTATCGTGTTGTGTCAGACGGGAGACACACCAGTGGTGGTAGTATCTTGTTATGTCAGAAGGGAGAGACACCAGTGGTGGTAGTATCTTGTTGTGTCAGAGGGGAGATACACCAGTGGTGGTGGTAGTATCTTATTGTGTCAGAGGGGAGACACACCAGTGGTGGTAGTATCTTGTTGTGTCAGAGGGGAGACACAATAGTGGTGGTAGTATCTTGTTGTGTCAGGGGAGACACACCAGTGGTGGTAGTATCTTGTTGTGTCAGAGGGGAGAGACACCAGTGGTGGTAGTATCTTGTTGTGTCAGAGGGGAGAGACACCAGTGGTGGTAGTATCTTGTTGTGTCAGAGGGGAGAGACACCAGTGGTGGTAGTATCTTGTTGTATAAGAGGAGAGGTTCACCAGTGGTATGTGTGTGTCGCCAGCTGACCAACAGTGGCAGTATTTACGTACCAGTTAGAGTCTAAACTTTATAATTAGTCATTACCTGCCGGACTTTATGGAGGATTAAACGAGATTTGCTCCGTGAAAGCGAGTGAAACTTGCAGGAATTTGATTGCTTTTTGCAACAAGCGACTGGTAAACAATGCAACACAACTCTCATTTAACCCCCTTGATGCTAGTGACGGGCTCTTGATCCGAGGATTTAGAGTTAGCCTACTCTTCCTCACATCAAAATCGATTGCCAATATCCAGGCGTTGTAACATTCCTACGATATTAGCGCAGATTATTATTATATTATTATTATCATTATTATATTATTATTATTATTATTATTATTATTATTATTATTATTATTATTATTATTATTATTATTGATATTAATAGTATTATTAAATTATTATTATTATTTTCATGATTTTATCTAGGAAGGGGAAGGGTAGCTCCATTTCCTTGGATCGGAAGTTCTTCCCCAGCATCAAGGCACCGTCCTTGAAGGAGCCAGGTGCAAGACAGGAGCTAACTCACTTTCTTGTTAATTAGTCTTATGTTAATTAGTCTTATCTTCTCCCACCTTAATTAACGACAGTGGAGCAGTATTGTCAAGCTGTTGTGTAGCCCTGCTGTGTCCCTTCACACACACACACACACAGGAGGCAGGATCCATACATAGTTTTAAGATGAGGTATGATAAAGCTCATGGAGGAGGGAGAGAGTGACCTAGTAGCGACCAGTGAAGACGCGGGACCAGCAGCTATGACTCGACACCTGCAACCACAATTAGGTGAGTAAACCAAATAAGTGCTGCAGCATATGGGCGCCTGCAAACCTGAGAACAGCGTTTCGACATCTAAGTAAGGATTGGAGTATGCAGCACCAGTATGGAACCCACACCTGGCCAAACACGTCAAGAAATTAGAGAAAGTGCAAAAGTTTGCAACAAGACTAGTCCCGGAGCTGAGGGGTATGTCCTACGAGATGTTAAGGGAACTCAACCTGACCACACTGGAGGACATACCGGATAGGGAGGACATGATAACGATATATAAAGTACAGAGAGGAATTGACAAGGTGGATAGCGACAGAATGTTTCAGAGATGTGACACAGCAACAAGGGGTCACAACTTCCAGTTGTGACCCCGGATGAATCACAGGGAATGATGAAGTGGAGGCAGGATCCATACATAGCTTTAAGAAGAGGTACAATAAAGTTCATGGAGCAGAGAGTGGACCTAGTAGAGACCAGCGAAGAGGCAGGGCCAGAAGCTATGACTCGACCCCTGCAACCACAAATAGTATTTCTGCCTTAAGTCTTGTCAGGAATATCTCATTTCATCCTCAGATGTGTGTTTCATAAGCACACACAAACTCCAAGAACCTTCATTGTGGGCATCCTGAGGTTCGAGTCGACACATAACAGTAAAAGTACTTTAGCACAGTCCTCTGCTGGGAAAACCAAGACAAGAATACATGCATGCTTCGGAGGTCCATTATTATTATTATTATTATTTTTATTATTATTATTATTATTATTATTATTATTATTATTATTATTATTATTATTATTATTTATTATTATTTAACACATCGGCCACTTCCCACCGAGGTAGAGTGACCCGAAAAAAGAAAGAAACACTTTCATCGTTACTCATTTCATCACTGTCTTGCCAGAGGCGTGTAGATACTATCGTTCAAAAACTGTAACATATCTCCACCTCTCCTTCAGAGTGCAAGCACTATACTTCCCACCTCCAGGACTCAAATCTGGCTAACCGGTTTCCTGACTCCCTTCATAAATGTTACCTTGCTCGCACTCCAACAGCACGTCAAGTCATAAAAAACATTTGTCTCCACTCGCTCCTATTGAACACGGTTGCTGGAAGTAATAGTGGAAGTAGTAGTAGTAGTAGTTGTAGTAATAGTACTGTTATTAATGGGGAAACACTAAATAATGGGTCATACATCGCCTTGGTAATGGGAGGTAATTCCAATTCCTTGGATTAAGAACCCTTCACTGGCATCAGACTGGAGCGAGTGAAGGTGCCTGGTGGCGCTGTGTGACCTTTTGCCATATGGTTTTAGCGCCACTTACTGTAAGACATTCTCAGTTATTAAAAGAGTGAATATTGAATATTTTTTTATATGGGAGGAAATTTCAAGATAAATATGGGAAAAATAATAGAGCCGCCTATTCTTGAAGATTATATGATAGAGTTAGGTTAGGTAACATGTCAGGAAACAGGACAGGTGTTTTCTTCTTCGGGTCTTAGTCATATGATGACTCAGAGCTGGAGCTTTTGCTTATCTTTCCGATACCTTCCGCTGGCTTACCTGTCCACCCTTTAAAAAATATGGTTATGGTTATAACCATTTTTGATCTATATGGTGAGTTCCTCTTAAAAATAATATAGCATTCTTCTGGTGAAGGTATTTTCTGCTTCATAAAGTTCTCTCGACACTGCTAGGTATGAGGTGTAGGCAGCTGGAGCAGTTTTCATGGCTCCTCACGTCGCTAAACCACTCGAGTCCGACGGTAAATTCTCTTAAGGAGTTGATGAGGGTGCTGGGTCGTGGAAGTTTAGTGACTGAAGCCTAGTTTCAGTTGGGTTCATGACCCCGTTTACGAAACCTTTGTCACACGTTCATGCAGAGACTGGTCTGACCATGTATACTGACTGTAGGTTAATGTAGGTGGTCAGGGATATTGTTCGAAACAGAACAAGAATAGAAAGAAGAACAAGACTAGGAAGAAGAAGACGAAGAAGAAGGGTGAAGGAGGGGAAGAACCTAACCTAATCTGACTTATCCAATGTTTTTTGAAAGTCTGCAACGCCAGTGGAATGAAAACAAAAATGTTTAACTCCGGGTAAACACAATATACAATGGTTATAAAAACAGATGACATCTTATACAAATTTAATGGCAGATCCCTAGTTATGCAGAGCATCTCAGGAGACAACGAGCTTCAACTCCAAAAAAAGTAAGGAGTAACGCCCATTCCCTGGCTGGGAAGACCTCTCACCAGCATCAACAAGGCAGTCACTGGTGAAGAATGCGTTCTGCTGAACAGTCAGGGTTAAACACACACACACTGATGCCCAGTGATCCACTTGGCCTGTGCAGTCGTGCGAGGCTCACGCCAGCCAAGTCTACAGAATATCAACAACGCTGAGAGATCCTAAGTCTGGGTCATCGTCTTGTTGGTTACTTTATTACTTTTGAAAAAGTCTGATCCATCGTCTTCTTAGTTACCTTTTCACTTTTAAAACTCATCGACAGCAAAGTCATTAAGGCTGTTATATATATATATATATATATATATATATATATATATATATATATATATATATATATATATATATATATACATGAAAATGAACGAAATAATGAGACAATTCGTATATTCTTCTGTCATGAAATACAGAGAAAAATACATTAATATATGCAATTTAATTTTCCAGAGTTATTATTTAGAAGTTATTGAATTATAATTGCTGGAAATTTTTGTTTAGAAACTTAGTAATTTACCGGTTGGAGGGTGTAACTGGTACCGGTTAGAGGGCGTAACGCAGACCAGTATATTTTCAGAGGGACTCGATACAAGTCTTTATGGAGGCAAAGTTTCTCTCTAAATAGAGCTTTTAAATTACTTGATAAAAGACTTCCTAGAAGAAAACGTTTTTCTAGATATAGGCTTCGTCTACAGACTTGTGCCTTTGTTTACCTATCTGTAATGTAGGCTTGTCTGAGTTATTGGCCTGTCTGTAGTCTGTGAGTGGCCTGTCTGAGGCCTGTAGCCTGACTGAGGCTTGTTTATTGCCTGTCTGTCTCATGTTTAAAGGCTGTCCGCAGTTCAGTGTAAAGACTACACAGGACCACATTTTTCTGTTGGTATTCCTGTTATTTTGCTATTGTCATTTATTTCTCTGTTGCTGTTATTTTATCATTGCTGTTTTTTTTCTGTTTATGTTACGGATCACAGGTTCACATTAGTTTTTTTATCTGTTATTGTTACTGTTGTTATTCTTTCCCTTTAAGAGTGGTACCTTGAAGGTGGAGAGGTCTTGTCTTCTTAGCTAAGAGGATGAGAGAGAGGTAATCAGGTTTGATCCAAAGACGAGGAGAGAATCCAATTCCTTGAATCTAGACACCCACTCCTGGAAGGACTTACACAGTACCAATACAGCCGTGTTTTTATTAGTCTCTTCCCTAATTACTGGTTGAGAAAGTAGCTCTGGGAGGAGGAGGAGGAGGAGGAAGATCGCTAAGCGAGGAAGATTGGATGTAAATATTAATAGCTCTACACGCAGGCAATATTCCTTGTTACGGAGTAATATTCTCTAGAACTCAAATAATTCAAGTAACACCGAGAGAAAAAAAATCATATGAGAATGAGACAGAACAGAGTATATATAATATACATCTCTCAGTGTATATTATATATATACAGGGCGACACCTCTCGGTGTGCAAGCACTAAGGAATAGACACTTCTCTCTGCTTATACATTCAGAGATAGATATCCTTCGATGTATATACTCCTAGAGATACCTCTAGGCGTATTTACACTGAGAAATATACACTTGTAGGTGCATACGAACCGAGTTATGGATATCTCTGTACATACACCGAGAGACTAATACATTTATATGCCCTTCCCTGTGTATATATACATAGATACTTCTCGATGTATATACACTATCTACTACACAAAGGTCTGCAAGGCTTTATGTCACCTGTTCATCACCGATCAAGAACAGTTTAATCCGTAAACTGAGAACTAAAGTAAACTGTCAGTGTATATACACTGATATACACTTGTGCAATGGCTGGCGAAACGTTTCCTCAGTAAAGATTCCGAAATGTTGCATAAGTGTCTTATTGGTCAGCTTCTCGGTGTAGATACCCGGGGGGGATTTTGACACGCATCTCGGCAACCTTTATTTTCCTATTGAAATCAACTGAAGCGAATATAATTAGGTGGGAACGTACAGAGACTTTGTTCTGTATTTTTTAATTATGAACAAGTGAATTACTGCATTATTGCGAGGATTTAGTGAGGCATGGCAGCTCTCTGGGAGAGGACCACAACAACACCAGCCTCGTAAAGCTTTTAATTGCTTGTTGCATCATTTAGCTGTACACCCGACACCTGAGGCCGCTTCCACGGTAGCTGATGCATACACACACACACATACATGCATACACACATGCAGGACATCCAGTGGGAAAGGGAAATGGAAGGACTGACAATAAATGAAATGATGGAATACGTAGGGGCAAAGTGCAAGGAGGCAGAGGAACGGTTTATACCCAGAGGCAAATGTTTAAATGGGAAGGCCAGAAAGAGCCCCTGGTTTACCCAAAGGTGCAGGGAGGCAAAGAATCAGAGTATCAGAGAATGGAAACGGTACAGAAGGCAAAGAACCCAAGTAAACAAAGAGATTAGTAGAAGAGCTAGAAACGAGTATGCACAAGTACGGAGGGAGGCCCAGAAACAGTACGAAAACGACATAGCATCGAAAGTTAAGTCCGACCCGAAACTGATGTTCAGTCACATCAGAAGGAAGACAACAGTCAAGGACCAGGTGATAAGGCTGAGGAGAGAAGATGGGGAACTCACAAGTAATGATCAAGAGGTATGTGAGGAGCTCAACTTGAGGTTTAAGGAAGTATTCACAATGGAGGAAGGAAGGCAGCTGGGTAGACAGGACATGGTTCGTCACCAACAAGGGATGTACCAAGTGCTAGAGGGCATACACACAACTGAGGAGGAAGTGAAGCAGTTACTCAGTGACCTCGATACCTCAAAGGCGATGGGTCCGGACAATATCTCCCGTGGGTTCTTCGGGAAGGAGCTGAGGTACTGAGTGTGCCACTTACCACAATATTCAACACATCCCTTGAAACTGGGCAGCTACCTGAGGTATGGAAGAAGGCCAACGTAGTCCCCATTTTTAAAAAAGGAGACAGAAAAGAGGCACTAAACTATAGACCGGTGTCACTTACATGTATAGTGTGCAAAGTCCTGGAGAAAATCATCAGGAAAAGAATGGTGGAACACCTTGAGCGGAACAGGATAATAAACACCAGACAGCATGGATTCCGGGAAGGCAAATCCTGTGTAACAAACCTCCTAGAGTTCTATGATAAAGTAACAGATTTAAGGCAGGAGAGAGAAGGGTGGGTTGATTGCATTTTCCTGGACTGCAGGAAGGCCTTCGACACAGTTCCTCACATGAGATTAGTAAAGAAGTTGGAAGAACAAGCAGGTATAACAGGAAGGGCACTGGAATGGATCAGGGAATACCTCAAAGGGAGGCAACAACGGGTCATGGTGCGTGGTGAGGTATCACAGTGGGCGCCTGTGACGAGTGGTGTACCGCAGGGGTCAGTCCTAGGACCAGTGTTATTCCTGGTATATGTAAATGACATGACGGATGGGATAGGCTCAGAAGTGTCTCTATTCGCGGATGATGTGAAAATAATGAGAAGAATCACATCGGAAGAGGACCAGGCAGGGCTGCAAACAGACCTGGACAAGCTCGACATCTGGTCTAGCAGTTGGCTTCTCGAATTCAATCCCTCCAAATGCAAAGTCATGAGGATCGGAGAAGGGCAAAGAAGACCGCTGACAGAGTACAAGCTAGGCGGACAAAGGCTACAAACCTCGGCAAAGGAGAAAGACCTTGGAGTGAGTATAACGCCTAGCACGTCTCCGGAGGCACACATCAACCAGATAACTGCGGCAGCATATGGGCGTCTGGCAAACTTTAGATTAGCGTTCCGTTACCTTAACAAGGAATCGTTCAAGACACTGTATACCGTGTACGTCAGGCCCATACTAGAATATGCAGCACCAGTCTGGAACCCACACCTGGTCAAGCACGTAAGGAAACTAGAGAAAGTGCAAAGGTTTGCGACAAGGTTAGTTCCACAACTCAGGGGTCTGTCTTATGAAGAAAGGTTGAGGGAAATAGGACTAACAACACTGGAGGAAAGAAGGGTCAGAGGAGACATGATAACGACATACAAAATACTGCGGGGAATTGACAAGGTAGATAGTGACAGGTTGTTTCAGAGAGGGAACACAGAAACAAGGGGACACAACTGGAAGCTGAAGACTCAGATGAGTCAAAGGGATGTCAGGAAACATTTCTTCAGCCACAGAGTAGTCAGGAAGTGGAATGGACTAGAGAAAGATATAGTGGAGGCAGGAACCATACATAGTTTTAAGACAAGGTATGATAAAGCTCATGGAGCAGGGAGAGCAGAGACCCAGTAGCAGACAGCGAAGAGGCGGGGCCAGGAGCTGAGTCTCGACCCCTGCAACCACAATTAGGTGAGTACATGCATACACACACATACTGTGACCGGCCGGGAACTGAACCCGAGGAAGCTACCCCAGCCAAAAAAAAAAAAAAAATACCATCAGTTGCTCCGTAGTTGTCTTTCCAGAAAACAGACATACTAAAGTCTAATTTAGGTCCTCTTGTCTGTTTCCTTGTTCGAAAACTGGCAGCACCTTGGCTGTTTTCCAGCTGTCTGCGAGCTGCAGTCTCAAGTGTCTTGTATATCTTCGCTAATGGTGTGTGTGTGTGTGTGTGTGTGTGTGTGTGTGTGTGTGTGTAGCAACACTTTCTCCTTGAGCCACTGCGCATTACTCTTTCTTCTACTCTTACTTTCCCTCATTTCCTCCTTCATTCTCTCTCTGTTTTCCTCCCTCATTCCACCTTTGCTTCTTCCCTCATTCTCTCCCTATTTTCTCCTCGTTCTCAAACTATCCTGCCCATCTCTCGCCCCAAACTCCACAACACGTCCCATAACACTCAGCCTCACAACACAAAATGTCCTACACAAACGACTTGCCATTACACCCAGTTTTTCCCAAGACGATTACGCATTAAATTGTGTTTCATGATGCCGTGTTGCAGCGACCCCAGTCTCGTTATCACAGTTCTACCTGTACGTGAAGCTGTGCAATAACATCAAAGCTTTGTTTACACCCAGTAAGACGACACTGTTTACACTGTTTTACCCCAAAAATTACTAGCCAACACTATGTATAGAATTAGTAAACTATATATATATATATATATATATATATATATATATATATATATATATATATATATATATATATATATATATATATATTATGGTGTGTGTGTGTGTGTGTGTGTGTGTGTGTATGTGGTTAGATTCAGATTGATTTTTACGAAATTATTGCATGCACAAATTTTCGCTTGCCTTATTTGGCAAGAAGAGCTTTGCTATTTAAGCCAAAATTGTAACTTTTACCTATTCGGCACGACATATATATAGTCAGTCTAATGACATATGACACTGAGGTACAGGTCACTGATCTGGTCCTCAATACGACAAGTGGTAAATAGACAAGACATTTGTGAAATACTTGGGTATCTTATTAGTGAAGACGTTTCGCCAACCACTCTCTGTACCTATAAGAATAAGACGTGGAAAACTTGGAGAAAATTTGACGGAGTCAGTCCTTCAGTCTTGAAAGGAAGTGGTCAGTCCCTCAGCCATAAAAGGAGGTACTCAGTCTGTGCCTTGAAAGGAAGTATTCAGTCCCTCTGCCTTGAAAGGTGGTCAGTCCCTCAGTATTGACAATTCAGATGGTTAGTGAATTCAGGTATCAACTGTAAAACAATGTTGATAGAGCAAAGTGTCGTCAGCGGTGGCAGTCGCATCTACCGGAGCGTAATTCCCAGTCGCAGTAACTTTGGCATCTGCATGGAAGGATAAAGCTTAATCTGTTTAGTGGAGAGTGTGTGGGAGGAGACATAACAATATCTTGAAACAGACGAGGGCAGTGGGAGAGCGTGGGAGGAGACGAGACTATATCCTAGAACAGACGAGGGCAGTGGGAGAGTGTGGGAGGAGACACCACGATATCTTCAAACAAACGAGAGTAGTGGAGAGTATGGAGAGGAAAACACAGGTTCTAGCATACATGATCCTTCTTTATACAGCTCCATCACTAGTACAAACTGTGGGGACCCATAGCCTCGGAGAAGTAAATAAAAAATCTTCGAGGCAAAGTATTGAGATTTTCCCCTGAAGCCCTTCGAATATTCCACTGCTACTACCACCCCATCTTTTATAAATGCCCTTCAAATATTCCACTGCTACTACCACCCCATCTTTTATAAATGCCCTTCGAATATTCCACTGCTACTACCACCCCATCTTTTATAAATGCCCTTCGAATATTCCACTGCTACTACCACCCCATCTTTTATAAATGCCCTTCGAATATTCCACTGCTACTACCACCCCATCTTTTATAAATGCCCTTCGAATATTCCACTGCTACTACCACCCCATCTTTTATAAATGCACAAATAGGTTTATTTTATTATATAATATGGTACACACAACTTAAAGGATATATTAAGTGAACAAAGATGTTGGAGCATATAATACTTGAAGTTTGAGGAACATTACAAACACACACATATGTGTTTGTCAAAAATTACATGTATGTACTTTCTTGTATGAAGCGCAGTTTCACACACAGTTATAAAGAGATATTTAACATAAGAATCAAGGAGCACTGCAGTAGACCTACTGGCATATATGTAAATCCTGCTTACACCCAACAATTCCCTATCAAATCTTCGTATAACCTATAATGTAACTTGCCTAATTTATTTTTAAAGCTAAGAAGTTTTCATGCTTGTTATATATAGTGTAAACCTGAGGGACCTGTTAGTAGTAAACATATATTAATGGTATGTAATAACCTAACTTAAAACATAGGTAGAAACCCCATGTTGCTTAAATAGCAACGCTCTTCTTGCCGAATAAGGAAAGCGAAAATTTGTGTATGCAATAATTTCGCAAAAATCATTCTCAACCTAACGAAAAAAAATATATTTCATTGTGAAAACCCATGTTTTACGTTACAGTCAAATGTGTGACTGTTTAACGAGTCTTCAGCATCAATCAAGTGTCTTTCACTATTTGCTCTGAATATTAGAAACAACACTGGATGTCGGGGAACACTCTCTCCCTCGTTAAAAGATTGGAAAAATATACTTATGTAATATTATTTAAATGTTTAATATTTATTATTATTTAAAAATGAATTAGATAACTCATATTTAAATTAAAAAATATAATAATAAATGAATTGAAAAAGAAAATTATTATTATTATTATTATTATTATTATTATTATTATTATTATTATTATTATTATTATTATTATTATTATTATTATATTATAAGATTCTATTTGAACTTTTCGTGTACTGATATTTAAAATTATAAATTCATTATTACATTAAAAATAACAAAATAAAAAAGTTTATATATATATATATATATATATAACTTTAGTAATGTATACAGGAGAAGGGGTTACTAGCCCATTGCTCCCGGCATTTTAGTCGACTCTTACGACACGCATGGCTTACGGAGGAAAAATTCTGTTCCACTTCCCCATGGAGATAAGAGGAACTAAGAACAAGGACTAGTAAGAAAATAGAAGAAAACCCAGAGGGGTGTATATATATATGCTTGTACATGAATGTGTAGTGTGACCTAAGTGTAAGTAGAAGTAGCAAGACGTACCTGAAATACCATCATGTAAAACAATTACAGGCTTTCGTTTTACATTCACTTGGCAGGACGGTAGTACCTCCCTGGGCGGTTGCTGTCTACCAACCTACTACCTACAATATATATATATATATATATATATATATATATATATATATATATATATATATATATATATATATATATATATATATATAACGAGTATTAATCACTTATTTAAGTGCTCTCTATGTGTCGCCTTTTTATGATAGAGGATAATCTAATCTAACTTAACCTGACTTATCCTAACTTAACCCAAATAAGGTAAATCGTGAAATTTGCCGTAAAGCATATGTGAGAAATCTACTTAGGATTTGCGAGGAAAGGTTGAAATCCGTGAGCCGTGAACAATCACTACACTACACCAGCTAATGTTCATTTAATTAAGAGACCATTTAAGTTGTGCACACATGCTATTAGTAGCAATTGGCTATTGTTTGATGTCGATTAACACTACAAGAATTGTGAGGGTAGTGTGTGGGGCTCCGAGTCGTGTTACACATTGTGTAATAGCAACACAGACACACAGTGTATTAACACCCCAGGCGTGTGTTTCCAGCCGTACCACTGAATTAAGTAGCGCAGTGCTGGCTGCGATAAGTATGCTTTCCAGACTTATTTTGGCAATTTCTTGGGGTTATGTTGGTCGGTGTCTGCCTCGGCGTCCGCTAAATGAAACACCAGAGTAATGGAGAGCCCAATTACAAGTGGGCGACTAATGAATAAAAGATACTCTCTTAAAAGGTGTTACAATGCATGATGGATCATTATGCAGCCATGATTTAAAATATTAAGTCATTGCCTAATAATGGTACACGAAAGACGAAACGTCGTCCACACACACGTATATATATAATATATATATATATATATATATATATATATATATATATATATATATATATATATATATATATATATATATATATATATTTATATATATATATATATATAATATATATGTGTGTGTGTGTGTGTGTGTGTGTGTGTGTGTATATATATATATATATATATATATATATATATATATATATATATATATATATATATATATATACATGTATATATATATATATATATATATATATATATATATATATATATATATATATATATATATATTCTAGATTAACTGGGACAAATTACAATTTTATTAATGGTAATTAGGATGTTTCTCTGTGTGGGGGAGACTTCTGAATCGCTCAAAGTGAAATATAATTGTTAATTACCGTAGTGAGTTCATTTCTCTAATAATATTTGGCTAACAATATTGTTATTGCCGAGCAAGATCCATTAAAATAATTCAACTGATGACATACACTCACATAACACACACACACACACATACACACACAGACACACACACACGCACACACACACACACACACACCACAAGGCTTTAATTTAATTTTTAACTTTAAGCTGCAACTGCAAAAATATATAAACTAGATTATTTCTACACTTACAATATATATAAACTAGCTTACTTCTACACTTAGTCAATATAAACTAGCTTACTCCTACATTTAAAATCAATATAAACTTGCTTACTCCTACCTGCACTTAAATCAATATAAACTAGATTTGTATTACTACCATTAATATAAAGTGGTCTATTACTAATATCAATAATAATAATAGCCTATTATTACTACGTTAGTATGAATATTACAATTAAATTGTTGTTATTACTGCAGCTGCAATCAATATATACTGTCGTGTTGCCACAACAGTTATTGTATAATACATTTGTCAACAAGATTACATTTGTTGGATTTTCCTGCTAGTGTAAAGGTGCTTACCAGTACAATGTCTTGTTGCTTCTCTGTCGATAGCTGTATGACCCTTGCAGGTTTAGCGCTTCTTTTTTATTATAATAATTCTCTGTCGATAGTTTACTGTGATTTCAAGTTAATTAGTTTCACGTTTTAGTATTGTTATTGTTGTTCTTGATGTTAATAATAATAAAATAATAATAATAATAATATTATTATTATTATTATTTATTATTATTATTATTATTATTATTATTATTATTATTATTATTATTATTGTTATTATTATTTGACCCATCTACATGATAATCACATTGTGGGAACACCCGTAGTGTGCTGCTACAATATTCTATATGTTATGTAAAAGGACACAAGTGCAACTAATATGATATTTTATTGAGACAACGTTTCGCTCTCCAGGAGCGTTGTCAATCCGTTACGACTTGACAGGCCGTAACGGCTACCAACATGTTACGACTTGACAGGCCGTAAGGGCTACCAACATTAGTACAATATTCTACATGATACTTACACAGTGAGAGCAAAAACGTTACCTCTCACTGTAATTTTAGAGAGTCCTCGAAGCAGAGTTTTCTCTCTACAAATTCATTAAGAAATGAGAGTTTGAGTGCAGCTTGTGGCAAGGAAGAAGCAAAGTTTTTCATTACATAAAGCCTTGTTGTCGGAGCTACTCTCTACGCTTTTCATGTCCGCAAAACACTCTAAACATTCTTTTCTAACTTTTTTTTTTCTCAACTCTTCGCGGAAACTTTTAGGAGCTCGTGGCCTTTTAGGATTTCCTTGGTGAGGCTGGTAGGGGAGATTGACCCTCTTCACCCCTTACCCCTTACCCCTTCCTCCTTCCCCTTTTCTCCATGAAGAATTGTTTCTCAAGAAAGAGTGTGTGGCTAAATGAATTACCTCTTATAATCTAATCATATAAACAATATCTTACCCACACAAGTACTATGTATATATATTTATATATACATGGACTTCCAGCAAGCATGTGTGAGCGTGTTACATAGGAGTGAATGGAGACGAATGGTTTTTGGGCCCTGACGAGCTGTTGGAGTGTGAGCAGGGTAATATTTAGTGAAGGGATTCAGGGAAACTGCTTATTATAGATTTAGCCGGACTTGAGTCCTGGAAATGGGAAGTACAATGCCTAGTGATAGTGACAGTTTGGAAGGACTGTAGTATCTGAGCGCCTCTGCAAAGACAGTGATTATGTATGAATGAGGTGAAAGTGTTGAATGATGATGAAAGTATTTTCTTTTGGTGGGAGACGGCCGACTTGTTGAATTTTATATATATATATATATATATATATATATATATATATATATATATATATATATATATATATATATATATTATATATATAATAATCAGACAGGAGACTGCCCGTCTCCTAGCCGTGAGTGCACCTCACTCTGGGGACTTCCTCCAAACAGTTCCCATTTCGGCTATGGGAACACGCCTGGACCCTAAGACCCTTCGTATTGCAGTGGCTCTGCGCCTTGCTGCCCCTATTCACACGGAATATACGTGTATTTGCAGCGATGCAAGCCGACCAATATGGTCTACATGGTCTTAACTGTTCTAAAACCAAGGGTTGGCATGCAAGACACAATGAGGTCAACGACATCATAAAGAGAACCCTTGCTACAGCTGGATGCCCAGCCGAGAGAGAGCCTCGATCACTAGCAGCCAACAACGCCCACAACCCAGCAAACCGCCCCGACGGGATCACCATCTATCCTTGGAAGAATGGCAAGCTCTAGCATGGGATTATACCTGTGTGTCGACACTGGCTGACACCTACATCCCTCACAGTGTCGGGCGACAGGGAGGAGCTGCTGACCACAGGGAGGAGTACAAGATCGGCAAGTACAGGGACATAAGCCAACAGTATAAATTTGTCCCAGTGGGATCAGAGACCTTGGGAGCGTGGGGAAAAATGCAACACGTTTCCTTAAAGAACTGGGTTCCAGACTCATCGACACCACCAGGGACCCAAGGGCAGCCACGTTCATGTTCCAGCGTCTCAGCGTGGCCATCCAGAGGGGAAATGCATGCTGCATACTTGGCTCGCGTCCGGCTTCGGAGGAGCTGGAGGAGATTCATAATCTTTGACATATTGTACCATTGTATTCATGTTCATGTTTGTGTTTTCTATAAATGTATTCTGTCTATTAATAAAGCATTTATATATATATATATATATATATATATATATATATATATATATATATATATATATATATATAAAGACATGAACGTTAACTATAATGTGATCAGAAACATTATGTAAATTACCCACTTTACATGCATGTGAGGGACGTAAAAACCAGACCAGGAAGTTTGAGAAGTTCCCAAAAGCTGATGAAGTGAAGAGACGAAGTTTAATGCGAATGTAATTTGAGTGTAATTGTTTCGCAAATCTTGTTGCAGATTAACACTTGCAACTGTGCAGTCTGTATAAAATATTTGAAGTTAATTTAGCAGGAACATATACTGTTGTTGTTATTATTATTATTATTTTTTTTTTATTAACACATCGGCCGATTCCCACCAAGGCAGGGTGGCCCGAAAAAGAAAAACTTTCCTCATCATTCACTCCATCACTGTCTTGCCAGAAGGGTGCTTTACACTACAGTTATAAAACTGCAACATTAACACCCCTCCTTCAGAGTGCCGGCACTGTACTTCCCATCTCCAGAACTCAAGTCCGGCCTGCCGGTTTCCCTGAATCCCTTCATAAATGTTACTTTGCTCACACTCCAACAGCACGTCAAGTATTAAAAACCATATGCCTCCATTCACTCCTATCAAATACGCTCACACATGCTTGCTGGAAGTCCAAGCCCCTCGCACACAAAACTTCCTTTACCCCCTCCCTCCAACCTTTCCTAGGCCGACCCCTACCCCGCCTTCCCTCCACTACAGATTTATACACTCTCGAAGTCACTCTGTCTCGTTCCATTCGCTCTACATGTCCAAACCACCTCAACAACCCCTCCTCAGCTCTCTGGACAATCGTTTTGGTAATCCCGCACCTCCTCCTAATTTCCAAACTCCGAATTCTCTGCATTATATTCACACCACACATTGACCTCAGACATGACATCTCCACTGCCTCCAGCCTTCTCCTCGTTGCAACATTCATCACCCATGCTTCACACCCATATAAGAGCGTTGGTATAACTATACTCTCATACATTCCCTCTTTACTTCCATGGACAAGGTTCTTTGTCTCCACAGACTCCGAAGTGCTCCACTCACCCTTTTCCCCTCATCAATTCTATGATTCACCTCATCCTTCATAGACCCATCCGCCGACATGTCCACTCCCAAATATCTGAATACATTCACCTCCTCCATACTCTCTCCTCCAATCTGATATCCAATCTTTCGTCACCTATTCTTTTTGTTATCCTCATCACCTTACTCTTTCCTATATTCACTTTCAATTTTCTTCTTTTACACACCCTACCAAATTCATCCACCAACCTCTGCAGCTTCTCTTCAGAATCTCCCAAAAGCACAGTGTCATCAGCAAAAAGCAACTGTGACAACTCCCCCTTTGTATTTGCTTCTTTATCTTTTAGCCCAACACCTCTTGCCAAGACCCTCGCATTCACTTCTCTTACAACCCCATCTATAAATATATTGAACAACCACGGTGACATCACACATCCTTGTCTAAGGCCCACTTTTACTGGGAAATAGTCCCCCTTTCCCTCCTACACACTCTAACCTGAGCCTCACTATCCTCATAAAAACTCTTCACTGCTTTCAGTAACCTTCCTCCTATTCCATACACCTGCAACATCTGCCACATTGCCCCCTATCTACCCTATCATACGCCTTTTCCAAATCCATAAATGCCACAAAAACATCTTTACCCTTATCCAAATACTGTTCACCTATATGTTTCACTGTAAACACTTGTTCTACACACCCCTACCTTTCCTAAAGCCCCCTTGTTCATCTGCTATCCTGCTTTCTGTTTTACTCTTAATTCTTTCAATAATAACTCTACCATACACTTTACCAGGTACACTCAACAGACTTATTCCCTATAATTTTTGCACTCTCTTTTGTCCCCTTTGCCTTTATACAAAGGAACAATACACGCTCTCTGCCAATCCCTAGGTACCTTACCCTCTTCCATACATTTATTAAATAATAGCACCAACCACTCCAAAATTATATCCCCACCTGCTTTTAACATTTCTATCTTTATCCCATCAATCCCAGCTGCCTTACCCCCTTTCATTCTACCCACTGCCTCACGAACTTCCCCTACACCCACAACTGGCTCTTCCACACTCCTACAAGATGTTATTCCTCCTTGCCCTACACACGAAATCACAGCTTCCCTGTCTTCATCAACATTTAACAAATCCTCAAAATATTCTCTCCATCTTCCCGATACCTCTAACTCTCCATTTAATAACTCTCCTCTCCTATTTTTAACTGTCAAATCCATTTGTTCTCTAGGCTTCCTCAACTTATTAATCTCATTCCAAAACTTTTTCTTATTTTCAACAAAATTTGCTGATAACATCTCACCCACTCTCTCATCTGCTCTCTTTTACATTGCTTCACCACTCTTTTAACCTCTCTTTTTCTCTCCATATACTCTTCCCTCCTTGCATCACTTCTACTTTGTAAAAACCTCTCATATGCTAACTTTTTCTCCTTACTACTCTCTTTACATCATCATTCCACCAATCGCTCCTCTTCCCTCCCGCACCCACTCGCCTGTAACCACAAACTTCTGCTGAACACTCTAACACTACATTTTTAAATCTACCCCATACATTTTCAACCCCATTGCCTACACTCTCACTAGCCCATCTATCCTCCAATAGTTGTTTATATCTTACCCTAACTGCCTCCTCTTTTAGTTTATAAACCTTCACCTCTCTTTTACTTACTGATTCTATTTTCCTTGTATCCCATCTACCTTTTACTCCCACTGTAGCTATAACTAAAAAGTGATCTGATATATCTGTAGCCCCTCTATAAACATGTACACTGGGCAGCACCTGCAACTCACCATAACATTATTATTATTATTATTATTATTATTATTATTATTATTATTATTAATTATTATTATTATAGTATTGCTTTTGATAATATTAGAAATTATGATAATATAAATAATTTATTATTATTTTTATTTATATTATTATCATTATTAGTATTATTATTGTTGTTGTTACTACAACTACATCTACTATTACTACTACTACATCTACTACTATTACTACTACTACTATTACTATCCCGAAAATGCACTTAATCCACGAGGATTATTAATTGACAAGAAAAAAAATTGCTGAATAAACTTTGTACAATATAATCTTCTAACAGAGAATGATGATAAAACTGACATTTCTCAGCTCTTCATTCGACTGACGAGAAATTCCTGAGGAAGGAAGTGGAATGCCCTCAGTCGTCATGACTCTCTCTCTCTCTCTCTCTCTTTTTCCCTCTCTTTCAGCTTTAAAAGAGTAGTATTTCTCTAGAAAACCTTTGAACCTTTGTATATTAAGCTGAGAGACAAACATTAAATTTATTCGTGTCACTGAATCAATTGATGTCACTGGCTAAGCTGTTGATATATTGACATCAATTGAGAGCGTCCCAGTCTCGTACTTTATACAAGTTAATGTATGAGTTTTGGGGAATGTTAGATTTTCCTACAAGGTTTCTGTTTTGAAATCTGACGAGAGGCTCTTGATCCAAGAAACTAGTGATGTCCTCCCATTCCCCAGGCGCTGTGTGATTCTTAAGGGTTTACCGCTTCCCTTTACATATACTGGTTCTGCTACTACTACTACTACTACTACTACTACTACTACTACTCTACTCTACTCTACTACTCTCTACTCTACTACTACTCTCTGCTCTCTACTACTACTCTGCTGCTCTCTCTACTACTGCTACTGCTCTGTACTACTACTACTACTACTACTATAATAATAATAATAATAATAATAATAATAATACTGCTACTACTACTACTAATAATAATAATAATAATAATAATCATAGTGCACTGGGGGTGCTCCATCGATCGGTCATGTTAGCGTCTACCTGGAGAAGCCATTTTCTGGGATATGGGATAGAGGATATTCGCTCTCGTCTTGATACCCAAGATATGGAATATTGTTTCTGTTTCTTGATAGCCTGGATAGAGGATATTTGTTCTCTCCTGGCAGCCAGGATATACGATATTCGTTCTCTCCTGGCAGTCAGGATATAGGATATTCCTTTGTTTTCACCGATTTCTGGTTGCAGGGGTCGAGTCTCATCTTCTGGCTCTGTGAGAGTTGATATCTAGTTCTTGGTTCCAACTTTTAGTCATCGATTTTCAGGTGTGGCTTATCACTCAGACTGAACTGTATTTCTCTGCCAGATTCTAGCCCATTTGATCTTGTAGTTTCCCTCTGTTTACTATTAGTCTCTCATCTGCTTTGTCGGTGTCTGTGAGTATCTTATACGTTGTGATCATGTCTCCTTTGGTTCTTCTATCCTCTAGTATAGTTCTGGTGCCAGCCTTATAGAATACCTCAGAACAATTTAAATTTTCCTTGTACATTTGAAGATGTGAGGCTGTCATTCTTGGCCCATCGAATTTCCATAGCATTGCCTTCTTTTGTGCTATCCTAAACCCAACTTTCTAGACAGAACTGAAGGTAGACAGAATGTAGTTTCTCTTTCCCAGTAGACAGCCTCGACAGCCTCTCTTCTTATTTGTTTTCCGAGTACTAATTTTGATTGTCACTTGTGTAGTTTTCCAGCTGTACATATGTCACAAATGGTAGGCCGGTCATGTGCGTTTCAACAGAGAGGTGGGGGTGTGACGTACACAGTAGACCCTGTGATCTTTGTCTCTCGTCGGGTCTACGAGGTGTGTGTCGTTAGTGTGATTACATTTCCTGAGGCTTCCGTCTGCTAGATCCCTGCTTCGTAAATCTGCATTTGCTGTTTTGAATTTCATTGGGCAGTACCTGCAACTCACAATAACAGTACCTGCAACTCAGCATAATACTGGGCAGTACCTGCAACTCGTTGTAACACTGGGCAGTACTTGCAACTCATCATAACATTGGACAGTACCTGCAACTCACCATAACACTGGGCAGTACTTGCAACTCACCATAACACTAGGCAGTACATGCTACTCGTTATAATACTGGGCAGTACCTGCAACTCAGCATTACACTGGGCAGTACCTGTAGCGCGTTATAACACTGGGCAGTACCCACAACTTATCATAACGCTTGGCAGTGCCTGCAACTCACAGTAACACTGGATAGTACTTGCAATTCACAATAACACTGGGCAGCACCTGCAACTCACCATAACATTGGGCAGTATCTGCAACTCACCATAATATTGGGCAGTATTTGCAACTCACGATAACATTGGGCACTATACATGCAACTCACCATAACATTGAACAGTACATGCAACTCACCATAACATTGAACAGTACATGCAACTCACAATAACACTGGGCAGCACCTGCAACTCACGATAACATTGGGCAGTACCTGCAACTCACCATAACATTGAACAGTACCTGCAACTCACCATAACACTAGGCAGTACCTGCAACTCACCATAACAACACGCAGCAAAAAAAAATATAGATATATAAAGATTATATTCGGTTCTATGATAAAATTAATGTCTTAGAAAATTCAGACTCGTATATATTGTGAATTGGGCGGATATTGAAGATCAGTAATTCCTAAAATGCAGATTTTTATTTTTCCTTTTTGGTGAAAGCGAAGAAAATTTGATATTGGAAAGGAGTCAACTCGGAAATTTTATACCAGATAAATATGACAGTTCTTTATGCAAATACAATAAGGTTATTGATGATCGTCTTGGAGGTTTGAGGATATGATTGTGAGTGTATCACTATTACCACCATCAGCACGCCATCACCACTACCACCACACCATCACCAGTATCACCACACCACCACTACCACCACACCATCACCACTACCACCACACCACCACTACCACCACACCATCACTACTATCACCACACCATCACCACTACCACCACACCATCACCAGTATCACCACACCACCACTACCACCACACCATCACCAGTATCACCACACCACCACTACCACTACACCATCACCAGTATCACCACACCACCACTACCACCACACCATCACCAGTATCACCACACCACCACTACCACCACACCATCACCAGTATCACCACACCACCACTACCACCACACCATCACCAGTATCACCACACCACCACTACCACCACACCATCACCAGTATCACCACACCACCACTACCACCACACCATCACCAGTATCACCACACCATCACCAGTATCACCACACCACCACTACCACCATACCATCACTACTATCACCACACCATCACCACTACCACCACACCATCACCAGTATCACCACACCATCACCACTACCACCACACCATCACCAGTATCACCACACCATCACCACTATCACCACATCATCACCACTACCACCACACCATCACCACACCATCACCACTACCACTACACCATCACCACTACCACCACACCATCACCACTACCACCACACCATCACCACTACCACCACACCATCACCACTATCACCACACCACTACCACCACACCATCACCACTACCAAAGCACTCAATCACTACTACCACCATCACTACCATCACTATCACATCACAACCACACCACCATTACCACCGCCACCATACCACCACCACCGCTACCAAGTTACCACCACCATTACATCACCACCATTACATCACCACTATTACATCACCACCATTACATCACCACCATTACATCACCACCATTACATCACCACCACCATTACATCACCTCCATTACATCACCACCACCATTACATCATCACCATCATCACATGACCACTAACTAGATATCAGTTAACAGGACTGTGAAAAAAAAGTTGAGACCCTTGTAAAGCCTGCAACAATATGATTAATAATAATAATAATAATACTAGTAGAATCCTTATTAGTAGCAATAGTAGTAGTAATAGTAGTAGTAGTGGAAATTAATAATAATAGCTGCAGTAATTGTAATAGTTGTAGTAATAATAATAATAGCAGCAGTTATAGTGATAATAATAATAGAAGTTGTAGTAGTAATAATAGTAGCAGGTACAGTATAGAGATTATGGACCAGTTCTAAGTTCTAGTAAAGGACTGTGTTAATACTTCGTACAGCAGCACGGTACCGCCTACAGAAATGAACATAAGCTTCAGTTACTTAGCAAGCTTTTACTGTGACAACGTTTCGCCCTCTGTAGAGCTTTATCCAGTGGTGAAAATGCCTGTATAGACTAATCATAGGCGTATCATGCTGTGATAAAGCTCTGCTGAATCATGCCATGCTTTGAGCGAAACGTTGTCACGATAATAACTCGTTAACTTACACCTGTCTGTAATTTCATATTTTTGAACTTAATATTTTACGTTTAAGTGTGACTAATATGTCATTAAAAATGTATTGGTAATTAATTGACGTTCTGAGCGAAAAAAAAAAAGACAAATGCTTAATTTATTTCCTTGTTTTTGGATGATATTCATTTCCTCTGCTATTTTCGTGATGACTAACAGTGGATGTCAGCCTCACTTCCAATCAGACTAGATGGTCTGGGAAACACGGTCTGACTTCCAAATTGCCTGGCCACTCAGATCACCTGGATGATTTAGTGGGAGTGGGCAACTGGCTGGGAGGCCTTCAAGGCTTTAGCACTAAAACCAGCTGCAAGACTGACCTATAAGCAGTAGAGTTGCGAGGCTGTCCTACAAGCAATCCAGCTGTGAGATTGGCCTACATTCAGTCCAGCTGTGCTGCTAGCTTACAAATCCAGCTGGTAGAGCCCCGGTTCTCGCTAAGTCCATCATGAAGATTTCCCATCTCATGGCTGTGAGAGCACATCGCTCTAGAGACTTTCTCCTGGTTCGGTAATAGGCAAATGTCTTGACTCAACGCCTCGCTGCCCCTGTTCATACTGAATATGAGTATATTTCCTGAAAGACGAGTGTTGGCCAATATGGTCCTGCCTGATCCAAACTGAGCAAGCTTTAAGGGTTGCTACGCAAGACACACCAACGTTAATTTTATGAAGAGACGCTGAGTTCCTTTCTGAGTTTGTATAATTAGGTATCTTGTTTGTATAAATAGGTATCTTGTTTGTATACCTAGGTATCTTGTTTGTATAAATAGGTATCATGTTTGTATAAATAGTTATCTTGCTTGTATAAATAGGTATCTTGTTTGTATAAATAGGTATCTTGTATAAATAGGTAACTTGTATAAATAGGTATCCTGTTTCTATAAATAGGTATCTTGTTTCTATAAATAGGTATCTTGTTTCTATAAATAGGTATCTTGTTTCTATAAATAGGTATCTTGTTTCTATATATAGGTATCTTGTTTCTATAAATAGGTATCTTGTTTCTATAAATAGGTATCTTGTTTCTATAAATAGGTATCTTGTATAATTGGGTACCTTTAATCTGGAAACTTTATCATTATGGACTGAACACAGCGACTCCAGGCTGAGGGACTGATTACCTCAAACTCTCCTCATCTTCCTCATTTCTTCTCTGTATTGGACTGAAGACGCCACTGGCTGGCTAAACGTTTCCAGAATAAAGATACAGTAATGTTGAACAGACCTAGAAGGGTTAAAAAGCTAATTAGACGACGTTTCAATCCATAAGTTTCCCATTTCCATTTCGATCCGGAACTTGATTTACCGAGGTCAGCAGCCGCAATTAATATCTACTATTAATTTCATCTCACTGACAGTTACAATTATCTTTAACGATGTTATTCAGAATTTTGAAGTGATCGTTACGCTGCTCTCAAACGACTTGCAATTACACCACTTTCAAGGGAATTATTTCAGTGATTAGAAGATGGTCATGAATTTGGCTGAAATTTTTTTTCTCTCCAAAAATCAGAAATGACTGTTGGTTATATAGTTTTTTCTTCTTCTTTTTTTTTAGAATCTTTTAGTGAGTACAATAATTCTTTGTAGTTACAAATATAATCCAGTTCAAAGTAACCAAGGGTAATTATAACAGTAACAAATATAATGACAAGTATGCCTAAGGACAATATATAACCAGGAGGAAAATCCAACAAAGTGTAAATATAGCCAAGGAAAATATAACTAACGATAAATATAAAAAGGAAGAAAATGTTCCCTTAAACATACGATCAGAGGAAAGAAGGTGAAGAAAGTAATGTTATTATTGAATGTTTATTAATAATGTTTGAGGAAAAAACTGCCATTCCTTTGCTCAGGGAGGGAGAGAGAGAGAGAGAGAGAGAGAGAGAGAGAGAGAGAGAGAGAGAGAGAGAGAGAGAGAGAGAAAAACTGTGCAGAGAACAAGCCATCCACCTGCGGGGATGGTGTTCGTCTTCGAAGCGCATTTCCGGTACATCCCAGAGCGCTAAGTCAGTCGTATCAAGCAACAGATCATTATATTGTTAAGCTGAAGCTCTAAACTCTTGACTCACGAAATCGTGGTGACACGATTGCAAACAAACCACGGAACGGGTGGGGGTTGAACCCGTGGCGAGTGAGTCGTAAAACTCCAGACCAGTGCGTTAGCCACTGGGCCAGCTGGCTACAATGAGATTCATACAACTAGGTATATTTATACACCATAGGGAGGTTAGCATGGGCCACCACGGTGACCACAAATGCAAGATGGATGAATCTTATTGTAGCCAGCTGGCCCAGTGGCTAACTCACTGGCCTGGAGTTTTCGACTCACTCGCCATAGGTTCAAACCCTACCCGTACCGTGGTTTCTTTCTCTAAACTCTTGAGTAGATCATTTAAGAAGGGGGATAGAGCCTCGATCCTCCGTCCTCCGATCCCACGTACGTGTAGTTCCCAGCTCTAACACGCAACAGAGCTCTGAAGGAGCACTGTACAACTTTGAGTATAGTCAGAAGGTTGTTCTTGTGTTCGACTTCGGGTCACTACTTAGAGGTTCGCAGACAAGGTGGCGAAAAATTCACGTATAGATTTTAGGGATTTTTTTGTAACAAAAATAAACTGGTTTATTGTAGTTACAACTTTACGCGAGATGTTTAGGTAATCTGGAGATGGAGATGAGTTGGTGGCAGCCTGGTGCAGGCACCTGAAGTTGGCTCTACTGGAGGGTGGCAGCCTGGTGCAGGCACCTGAAGTTGGCTCTACTGGAGGGTGGCAGCCTGGTGCAGGCACCTGAAGTTGGCTCTACTGGAGGGTGGCAACCTGGTGCAGGCACCTGAAGTTGGCTCTGCTGGAGGGTGGCAGCCTGGTGCAGGCACCTGAAGTTGGCTCTGCTGGAGGGCAGAAGTTTGTTGTCATCACACAGAGTTGTTGTTGTTCTAGATTCGCCGGTATAATCGCCCGGCACTGCCTTTTCCAAGTGGTGACCCGGCCTTGGCTCCCTGTCGAGGGAGTGTCTCAGACCATTGTCTGCCATGGGTGGAGGTACAAGTACCTCCTCATCTTCTGGGAGTAGCTGTCCCCAGGCCTAGCCCCATTCCCCGCCCCCACAGGGCTCGGAGGGAGAAGCTAGGCACCTTGGGATGCCACAAACCCCATCCACACTGGGCTCAAAGGGTGTGGCAGCTGTATAGCAGCAGACGATGTCAGGAGGTGCAACGACAGCAACCACTACAGGATCCTTTTCGAGCCACACCCAAGCTTTGGGAAGAGTCCCGAGCGCTGGGGAAGCTCAAGAATGCCTCTTGCTGTGAGTGTTGTTGGTTCTACTTCACTTGTCCATTGCACTCTTCTGTGATCACAGAGAGTGACGTGACATTCACAGGGTGGGTAGTGAGATGGAGTTCCTCCCTCCAGCCGCTGTGACTACTGACGAGTACTTTGTAGCAAGAATGAAAATCATTTGCATATGTTGTGCTGTGTATGTTCACTGTTTCTTCTGCGTTAGTGGTATCCGGTATCCACCTTAATATACATACAGTGATGGACGCGTGTTTTGTGCATTTGCAGTCGACAAGCAGTGAGGTATTCAGACCACCGAACTAACTGGTAGGTTCTATGAGCGCTATTTGTCACAGAGCTAAGGCACGGGTTTATGTACTTACGTGTGTGAGTAGACTCATGTAGCCTTAATGACCCTCGTGTAGTGACTATTGGAGAACAGGTAACAGGAATCCTTAATGGCCCTACTGTAGTGAGTAGTAATAGTAGTAGTAGTAGCAGCAACAGTAGTAGTACTAAAAGTAATAGTAGTAACAGTAGCAGTAATAATGGCCGTAGTAGTAGTAGCAACAGCAGCAGTAGTAATAGCAGTAGTAGTAGCAGCAACAGTAACAGCAGAAGTAGTAGTGGCAGCAACAGTAACATCAGCAGTAGTAGCAGCAACAGTAGCAGTAGTAGTAGTAGCAGCAGCAGTAATAACTGCAGAAGTACTAGACGGAATATTTTAATATCAAAATATATACCCAGAACGGAAAGTCAGCACAATACTGATAAGATCCAGAAGAAGTGTCGCCAGCAGAGACATCTAGTTCTTGACTTTTGTAATGGAAATGCGTTGATCTTCCATTGAGCAGCTTCGAAACTATGTTGTAGGAGTTTCTGGGAATACAACACTAAGTCGTCCAACTTGAGAGAGAGAAGCGTGTGTAACAAGGTGTCAGATTCAACCAGAAGTCTGAGTTAACAATGCTGTGAGAGGAATATATTGATTCTTTTGAGACACCGCTGCTACAGAGTCTTTTGGGAGCTTATGTTGTGACGGTGGTGGTGAGAGTGGTGGTGGCGGTGGTGAGAATGTTAGCAGTGGTGGTGACAGTGTTAGTAGTGGTGGTGATGGTGGCGGTGGTGGTGACGGTGACAGTAGTGGTGGTGTTAATGTCTGATGAGTCAGAAAACTGGACACGTGTTTCCGGAAACAGGACAAATGTTTCCGGACACAAGACACGTGTTTTCGGACACAGGACACGTGTTTCCGTACACAGGACACGTGTTTCCGTACACAGGACACGTGTTTCCATACACAGGACACGTGTTTCCGGACACAGGACACGTGTTTTCGGACACAGGACACGTGTTTCCGGACACAGGACACGTATTTCCGTACACAGGACGCGCTTTTCCGGACACGAATCCTGGGCGACGCATTAGATACCTGTTAAACACCTGTTTATTTTCAAGACATTTCACCACCCAATGTCTGGTTTTTTTTTTCAATTCAATACAGAGATTATATATAGAAAACAGTGGTTGGCAGAAAGTCTTCAAACTAAAAGTACCCTCCCTCCCCCTCCTCCAAAAAAAAAAACGCTTTCTTTATAGTTCCTGACTGTAAAACTCTCCACTGCACAATTCACGTAATTCTGTAAAACGTACGTAATAAAAAATCTTAAGAATCTCATCTGTTTATTTAGAGTTCAGCTCACGTTCTGTAAGACAGCTACTGAGTGAGTGATGGAGAACGTGCTTCCTTCCTTGCTTCACCGTACCTATGTGGGAAACGGCCGATGTTGTGAAACTGAAGTGTTTTCGGTATAGCTACTATGGAAAAGCAATTTTTTTTCGAAAATTTTATAATCCAATTTATGATTCAAAATTCAATTTTTTCATCGCATCGTCACTTGGATTATTTTTTTTTTTTTTTTTGAGAATTGATGATTTTATTCACTCTTGAAAAGAGCAGTAAATTCTTCAAAATATAGGGAAATTCTTATATAGGAAAGCCCTAAATTCCTAAGGGTCATACTAAACTTAGGAAAATGAGAGGTAAGTATATATTCGATCCAATTCACAGGATCAAGAGCCCTTAGCATCAAGGTTTACCCCCTGGAAAGGAATGCAAAGAGGGATAGTGTCTCTTTAAATCGGCTATTGCTCCACCGCGGCTGTTACTGACAATAGCTCGGAAATTGAGTCTTTGCTTGCATATTCATCTATCGCAACCAGTTGACGTTGATAGACAAGGTTATTCCACCGTGAAATAAAATAGTAGTGATTGTTGTAGTCCTCGTCAGAAAATTGTTGCCTAGTTCGTAATTTTCATTATTGCAGCGGATTAATTCAGTTACTGAGTACTTGAAGCAAACAGCCAAATATAATTCACTTTTATGGGAAATTCTGTCGCTATTTTCTGCTGTCCAGTTACTGTGTGTGTAAATATGAGGCTGTGTTTAGTGCATATTTATGTTCATTTGAAATAATACTCTGGTTGAATATTTGACTCACTGTTCTCTCTCTCTCTCTCTCTCTCTCTCTCTCTCTCTCTCTCTCTCTCTCTCTCTCTCTCTCTCTCTCTCTCTCTCTCTCTCTCTCTCTCTCTCTCTCTCTCTCTCTCTCTCTCTCTCTCTCTCTCTCTCTCTCTCTCCTCTCTCTCTCTCTCTCTCTCTCTCTCTCTCTCTCTCTCTCTCTCTCCTTTCTCTCTCTCTCTCTCTCTCTCTCTCTCTCTCTCTCTCTCTCTCTCTCTCTCTCTCTTCCTCTGCAAAAATAGGTCAGATGTCAGGTAATATGTGAGGTTACATCTCAGTCTTATAAGCCTTCTCTTCACCTTTTATTTTTTACAATACCTTGATGATGTGAGAAATCAAGAAAGCGCTTGGAAATTCACTATTTTTCACAGTGGTTACTTTGCATAGTTTTAATGGTATAGAAGACACATTTTAATATCATAGGCCTAGGATTCATGTCAATTAGAATTTTTTTTTTCAATAAAAATCCTAATAAATTATAAGAATAATATACCTCATATAGATAAGTTTTAATGGTGGAGGAGACACATTTTAAATATTACAATAAATTATTTACATAAAGTTCAGTTCATTAGGTCAACGTTCAGGAAATTAATTGGACGAATTATCTGTTATAATCATATGTATATTTATTCTGGAGAAGTCAGCCAAAAGTGAAAAAAATATATATATATAATTTTCTGTTTCTGTTGGTTTGATTGCATGTTGTCTCTGCTAGGGAAGGTAATTCAGAGTAGTTGATGTTTCTTAAACTCGGGGTTAGAGGACGGAGAATCGAGCCTTCACTTCTTCTTGTTCTGACTGGTAAACATGGATTTGTGGGTGTTCTTCTAAAAGTTTTGAGGCTTCGATGAGTGGTTGTTTATACACCGAGAGGTGTATGTCTTTGTGTATATACACCGAGAGATGCAGGTTTCAGTGTATATACACCGAGAGGTGTATACCTCAGTGTTTATACACCGAGAGGTGCCCGTCTCAGTGCGTATACACACACACACACACACACACACACACACACAGAATGTTCCAGAGATGGGACACAACAACAAGGGGACACAGATGGAAGTTGAAGACTCAGATGAATCACAGAGATGTTAGGAAGTATTTCTTCAGTCACAGAGTTGTCGGGAAGTGGAATAGTTTAGGAAGCGATGTAGTGGAGGCAGGCTCTATACATAGCTTTAAGCAGAGGTATGATAAAATTCATGGCTCAGGGAGAGTGACCCAGTAGCGGCCAGTGAAGAGGCGGGGCCAGGAGCTTTGACTCGACCCCTGCAACCACAACTAGGTGAGCGCAACTAGGTGAGTACACACACACACACACACACATATATATATATATATATATATATATATATATATATATATATATATATATATATATATATATATATATATTTATATATATATATATATATATATATATATATATATATATATATATCAGGGTATATATGACGTGAATATTATATTCCATATTTTAGGGATTAAAATATTCCTGATAGATATTATTCAATTTATTTAAAGACTGGTGCTGATTAACTTCAATAGTCTAACCCCCTAAAACAAGAAGAAGAATCATAAGAAGAAGAAAAAGATGAAAAGAAGAAGGAGAGGAAGAGTCTTTGGTTCAGTGGAGGCAGACGCCAGATATCTCCATTAAAGACGCAGTTTGGAATCTTGGCTTGCAGTTGCATTGCTATCTTCCGGATCAGACTTGGCCCAGCACAGCGTGAGCCGCGAGGACCGATACACCACAATGGAAAGACTGAGTGTGATATATCTGGTAAAGCGAAGCTAAATGACTGAGGAACGCCTGTGCAGGAAGGAGTGAAAGATGGAAGATCAGACGTGGTGGAACTTGAAGATGATAAATGACACGACTTTAGATGAAAGAGATAATGGAAGAGACAGTTGACAGTAACATTGGGTAGATGGGAGGAGGAGGTGTTTTGTTTGTCAGGAGAAGCTGGAATATTTCTGGTAGTCACTGTGTGCCTCGTTTGTGTATATTCTTATGAGTCTATATCTCTCTAGATCAGCGGTTCCCAGCTAGTGGTCCGTGGACCCCTGGTGGTCCGCAAAGGTTGTACTGGGGGTCCGCAAAGGTTGTACTATGGGCCTGCAAAGGTTGTACTGGGGGTCTGCAAAGGTTGTACTGGGGGCCTGCAAAGGTTGTACTGGGGGTCCGCAAAGGTAGTACTTGGGGTTCGTGAGCTAAGTTCAAAATTTCAAGAAGCTGCAATGCAAACTGTATAATTACTAACGATAGGGCTGATCAAGATAAACTTTCAGAATTTAATTGCATACTCAGTTATGGATATCTTTCAACTGAGAGATGGAACTGGGAAAACGAGTTTGTTGTTAGTTAATAATATTGGCTTGTTGAGTAGACAGACTTTCCAAAACCTGTCCGCGGGAAATTAACTTAAATAAAAGGTTTCTTTGGTAGTGGAGAAAATGGGAAGCACTGGAATAGATGTATGTTTACTGAAAGGAACCTAACTTTATAGATTTATAGACTAAGTCCAGCTCTATACAGAGCTTTGTTAAACTTAAGAGGTAAAACATAGACTGTTAATCTCTCCTGATGTCGATTTTCATTACATTTCTGGTTAATTAGAGTTTTTGTCTATTTGAGAGAAAATTTCTATTGGCTTACTGGACGAGACATAAATCAATTAAGTTTAACGTCTTACGAAATTCTTGGCTGGGAATCTGGAAATGAATTATGTTGACGGGGGAAAAAATAGGTGAGAAAGGGGCTGAATAGGTGTAATTGGTGCAATAAAACAAGAATGCCTGACTACATACCTACCTGCCCCCCCTCTCTCTCTCTCTCTCTCTCTCTCTCTCTCTCTCTCTCTCTCTCTATCTATCTCCCCTCAAGATTCCGTTTTATCCTCCTTCATTTTTACTTCTTTCGGCCTCCATCATTCACCTTGCAAAGAGGAATCTGTAAAGTGATAGCATTAAAGAGTATGTAAAGTGTGCAACAAGGAGTGTAGTGTCAACAATGATGGCACCGTCAGTCAACACTGCTCACTCTGGGTTCACCTTTATATATATGTATATATATATATATATATATATATATATATATATATATATATATATATATATATATATATATATATATTCATAATAATGATAATAGTTATAATAATAAGAAGAAGAAGAGGAAGAGTGATAAAAATAATAATAATAATAATAGAAACTGAAACTAAAACAATGCCAAAACAAAAATTCCGACACAAAGTTCAAAGAAAATAAAAAAAAATCATTTAAAAGAAAAAGCAAGGTCAAAGAGAACCAGACAAAGAGAGAGAAAAAGTAATGAAAGGAAACGACAAAAGGAAAGATAACAATTACAATTGAAAATACAACGTAGGGAGAGAAAGAGAAAATGCAATTGAAAGGATTTTTTAATACGTCACATTTTTGAGAAATTATTTGTGAAAAAATATAACAGCGTAGTTATAACAATGGAGTGAAAATTATAGAGGATATCGTAGTTATAACAATGGTGCAGTGAAAGTTATAGAGGATAGCGTAGTTATAACAATGGTGCAGTGAAAATTATAGAGGATAGCGTAGTTATAACAATGGTGCAGTGAAAATTATAGAGGATAGCGTAGTTATAACAATGGTGCAGTGAAAATTATAGAGGATAGCGTAGTTATAACAATGGTGCAGTGCAGATTATAGTGGATAGCGTAGTTATAACAATATTGCAGTGCAGATTATAGAGAATAGCGTAGTTATAACAATGGTGCAGTGCAGATTATAGTGGATAGCGTAGTTATAACAATGGTGCAGTGCAGATTATAGTGGATAGCGTAGTTATAACAATATTGCAGTGCAGATTATAGAGAATAGCGTAGTTATAACAATGGTGCAGTGCAGATTATAGTGGATAGCGTAGTTATAACAATATTGCAGTGCAGATTATAGAGGATAGCGTAGTTATAACAATGGTGCAGTGAAAATTATACTGGATAGCGTAGTTATAACACTGCTGTGAAAATTATAGAGGATAGCTTAGTTAAACACTGCAGTGAAAGAAATATGGAAAGGGTAAAGTAGCTCTAATTCCTTGGATCAAAATTCCTTCACCATCATCAAGGCAGCCTGCTACACCTGTGTGGCACCCTCAAACACCTGTGTGGCTCACTCAAACACCTGTGTGGCACCCTCAAATACATGTGTCGCACCATCACCTGTGTGACACCATCAAACACCTGTTTGGCACCAAACACTGTGGCACCCTCAAACACCTGCATATGTTTTTGGCAACACGGTGATAGATTACAACAATATGTAAATAAGACACAATATGAGGTTTATGGCATTTTATTGTGACGACGTTTCGCTCACCAGGATTTTTATCAGTTCAGGACTTGGTAAAGTCTCTGGTGGGCGAAACGTCTTCACAACAAAATGCCGTAAATTGCAGTGCGTGTTTTATTTGTGTGTGTATGTGTGCGTGCGTGCGTGCGTGCGGTGTGTACTCACCTAATTGTACTCACCTAATTGTGGTTGCAGGGGTCGAGACTCAGCTCCTGGCCCCGCCTCTTCGCTGTCTGCTACTGGGTCTCTGCTCTCCCTGCTCCATGAGCTTTATCATACCTTGTCTTAAAACTATGTATTGTTCCTGCCTCCACTATATCTTTCTCTAGACTATTCCACTTCCTGACTACTCTGTGGCTGAAGAAATGCTTCCTAATATCCCTTTGACTCATCTGAGTCTTCAGCTTCCAGTTGTGTCCCCTTGTTTCTGTGTTCTCTCTCTGGAACATCCTGTCACTGTCTACCTTGTCAATTCCCCGCAGTATTTTGTATGTCGTTATCATGTCTCCTCTGACCCTTCTTTCCTCCAGTGTTGTTAGTCCTATTTCCCTCAACCTTTCTTCATAAGACAGACCCCTGAGTTGTGGAACTAACCTTGTCGCAAACCTTTGCAGTTTCTCTAGTTTCTTTACGTGCTTGACCAGGTGTGGGTTCCAGACTGGTGCTGCATACTCTAGTATGGGCCTGACGTACACGGTATACAGTGTCTTGAATGATTCCTTGTTAAGGTAACGGAACGCTAGTCTTAGGTTTGCCAGTCGCACATATGCTGCCGCAGTTATCTGGTTGATGTGTGCCTCTGGAGACGTACTTGACGTTATACTCACTCCAAGGTCTTTCTCCTTTGTGTGTGTGTGTGTGTGTGTGTGTGTGTGTGTGTGTGTGTGTGTGGTGTGTGTGTGTGTGTGTGTGGTGTGTGTGTGATTGCTTAGTTGCACACGAGGAGCCTGAGTGCGTACATAAGTAGGTGTTTAATTTTTTTTTAGCATTGATTACAAAACAAAAAATTGCCCTCATTTTTCACTCTAAAATAATTTTATGCAGAGGCTGAGTGAAATTTGTGAAAATATAAAGCAGATTCATCGCTCTGCGATTGATCTTCTCCACCAGCAATGACGTGCTGATGAATAGCCTCCTTAGCGAAGGCTAGACACAATGGTGCTCTCAGGGGTATACACTGTTACATTCCCCGGATAAAGGCGCGATAATGGCCTCAGGGGTGCCAGAGGTGAGGGAGCGGTTGGCCACACTCACGTTTAAAAAGTTACTTTTCCTTGGCCCCAAAATATTTTTTTTTTCAGCAATGTGGATGTTTTTTTAATAGATATTGTTTTATTCCCGTTGGGGCGGGGGTCGTGTGGATTTTTGGGGAATGGAAGATAATCAGGTTTGATCTGGGGAAGGAGAGGGGGACGCCAATTCCTTGAGTCAAAATCCCTTCAACAGCACCAGGACTGGGTGGCCATAAGTAACAGCAGCAGAAGCAGCCTAAGCAGCAACACTAACAGAAGCAGCAACAGCAGAAGCAACATAACAGTAACAGCAGCAGGAAGAGAAGTAGCAGCAACAGCAGCAACTCATGGGGTACCAGAATTAAAGAACATTCTGTTGTATATCTAATGGGAAGCGTTGAATTATTGGGGATAGGTGAGAGGGTTGAAAGCAGAGATGAGCAGACAAGAAATAACAGTATGAATCTCAGAAAGAAGATGTAATATAAACGCCAGTAACAATCTTTAACCAAGAGTCATAGAACGCTGAGACACTGCCTTCCCAACGTTGGTACATCTTGTCTTCCGAGCGCTGAGACACTGCCTTCCCAACGTTGGTACATCTTGTCTTCCGAGCGCTGAGACACTGCCTTCCCACAACTGTTTCCGAGGTGAGACCTACGTTACATCTTTCCAGGTCATTTCCGAGCGCTGAGACACTGCCTTCCCAACGTTGATACATCTTTGTCTTCCGAGCGCCTGAGAACTGCCTTCCCAACGTTGATACATCTTGTCTTCCGAGCGCTGAGACACTGCCTTCCAACGTTGGTACATCTTGTCTTCCGAGCGCTGAGACACTGCCTTCCCAACGTTGATACATCTTGTCTTCCGAGCGCTGAGATACTGCCTTCCCAACGTTGGTACATCTTGTCTTCCGAGCGCTGAGACACTGCCTTCCCAACGTTGATACATCTTGTCTTCCGAGCGCTGAGATCTGCCTTCTCAACGTTGTACATCTTGTCTTCCGAGCGCTGAGATACTGCCTTCTCAACGTTGGTACATCTTGTCTTCCGAGCGCTGAGACACTGCCTTCCCAACGTTGATACATCTTGTCTTCCGAGCGCTGAGACACTGCCTTCCCAACGTTGGTACATCTTGTCTTCCGAGCGCTGAGACACTGCCTTCTCAACGTTGGTACATCTTGTCTTCCGAGCGCTGAGACACTGCCTTCCCAACGTTGATACATCTTGTCTTCCGAGCGCTGAGACACTGCCTTCCCAACGTTGACATCTTGTCTTCCGAGCGCTGAGACACTGCCTTCAACGTTGATACATCTTGTCTTCCGAGCGCTGAGACACTGCCTTCTCAACGTTGATACATCTTGTCTTCCGAGCGGACATGTAAGTGTACATCTCCCGACGCTGAGATCTGCCTTCAACGTTGATACATCTTGTCTTCCGAGCGCTGAACTCTTCACGTATACATCTTGTCTTCCGAGCGCTGAGACACTGCCTTCCCAACGTTGATACATCTTGTCTTCCGAGCGCTGAGACACTGCCTTCTCAACGTTGGTACATCTTGTCTTCCGAGCGCTGAGACACTGCCTTCCCAACGTTGATACATCTTGTCTTCCGAGCGCTGAGACACTGCCTTCCCAACGTTGAGACATATTTTTCTTTAATATATCGGCCGTTTCCTACCAAGGCAGGGTGACTCGAAAAAGAAGAAACACTTTCATCATCATTCACTCCATCAGTCTTGCTACAGGCGCGGGTACACTACAGTTAAAAAACTACAACATCAACACCCCTCCTTCAGAGCGCAGGTACTTCCCACCTCCAGGACTCATGTCCGGCGCAGACATTCTTGTGCACACTGGTGGCCTGGGCCAGGAGGAATTACTTCTCAAATAGAGTTTAGCAGTAGTCACTGGATCCTTGAAGCAAACATATATTCTTCACCGGGTAAAGGAATTACGATAGATGGCCTGATATTCCCTATAAACAAGACTGTCACTCCTGTTGCTCCTGTTTACCTAGCAGTAAATAGGTACCAAAGTATTAACTTACCCTTTTTGACGGCATCTCGGGTGGAGAGGGGGATGGAAAGGATAATTTACATACAACTTTGTTTAGTAATAACCTAAGGTAGAGTAACAGCTCTTGAACCTATATATTAAGAAATTTAATAAGAAGTCAGCTAGAAGAATCTTCTTGAGCATACACAGAGTTAAATAAGCTTTATACTCTTAACCCCCATCTATCTAGACAGACGTATTACTACGAAGACAGCAGTTTATTTTCCCTCAACAGGTAAGTACGAAATAGACCATAAAAGTCTTCCTTGAAATTATAGCTGCGGGAATTCTCTTCCTGAAGACAGACTGCTTGCTCCTGGCTAAGTTGTTGATATTAACGCCTGACACTTGAACAGTAGTTTGTATAAATACAGGAACCATTTTGGAATCTTCCACTGGGAGAGACTCTAGGTACTTCTACCCTAGAACTCTCTGTTGGGTGTTACCTTATTTAGACCTAATTAGAACCTTTCCACGGCACATGAAATCGTTGACATTGCTTCTGTCCAACAGCGAAACTCCTCGTCATCCAAAAGTAACCAATTAAAAAAAACATAACTCCTTTCCAAGGGGAGTGAGGATTAGAGACGTGAAGCAGTATCGTTCTAGACTAGGAGAGGGTAATTTGCACACTTTCCGTATACACTAAATTTCAAACATTCATAAAAAAGTCATATAACTGTAATACAGCTAAATTGATTTTTTTTCAGCATACCGGAAGTCTCCCACCGAGGTAGGGGGTGACCCAAAAAGAAGAAACACTTTCACCATCATTCACTCCATCACCGTCTTGCCATAGGGGCGCCGACACTACAGTTCAAAACTGTAGTATATCCCCACCCCTCCTTCAGAGTGCAGGTACTCTACTTCCCACCTCCAGGACTCAAGGCCTTGCTCAACAAAGTGCTAGAGTCGTTTTGGAAATCGTTAGACTCTGAGACTCCAAAGAATGAAGTTAGACGATTGAATATTTAATTTGCTGTTGCTGCGTGTTCATTGCTGGTGCCATGACGTCTTATATACTGGTGAATAAGCCTCATGTGCTACACTTATGTATCTATATTCCCGAAACGTTTCGCCTACACAGTATGCTTCTTCAGTCGCATGCAGTAATATTGTATACCTTATTTACACGTTGTCAACAGTTTCAAAAAAATTTAGGTAAAAGGACACAAGTGCAACTAATGTGACATTTTATTGTGGTAACGTTTCGCTCTCCAGGAGCTTTGTCAAGCCGTTAATTCTACCAACATTATTAGTTTCAGGAAAGCCAAGAACACAGCCAGTGGTGGCGGCATTCGTATCAAATCCTGTAGAATGAAGAAAGAAACGCGATACTTTAGAAGGAATAAGACAGAATAAAGAAACTTGGTATACAAGCAGTCTTGGACTGGGAGAAGGAAGTCATCAAACTCTGACAAGAGTGTAGCTGACGTTTTCATATTGCTTGGCTCACGGTATTGTGCCTCTTAGCTCAAGGTATTGTGGCACTTGGCTCAAGGTGTTGTAGCTCTTGGCTCAAGGTATTGGGCCTCTTGGATCAAGGTATTGTGCCTCTTGGCTCAAGGTATTGTGGCTCTTGGCTCAAGGTGTTGTAGCTCTTGGCTCAAGGTATTGTGCCTCTTGGATCAAGGTATTGTGACTCTTGGCTCAAGGTGTTGTGACTCTTGGCTCAAGGTATTGTGACTTGGATCAAGGTATTGTGACTCTTGGCTCAAGGTATTGTGACTCTTGGCTCAAGGTATTGTGACTCTTGGCTCAAGGTATTGTGACTCTTGGATCAAGGTATTGTGACTTTTGGATCAAGGTATTGTGACTCTTGGCTCAAGGTATTGTGACTCTTGGCTCAAGGTATTGTGAGTGTCTGCTTAAGCTTCTCCTAGTGTCCCCTGTTACTCCAGGTCGCCCTCCAACTTAACGTGCTTGGAGATACCAACGTTCTAAGGGATTACCATGTGTCCCCTCCCTGCCAGACATTTAGCCACCCCGTTTATGTTATTTCTCTGTTCCCAGTAAACCATTCGTAAATTTAGGTTGGTTTACGTTAAGCTAGATTAACAGATATTTTGTAGAGGCTTAGACAGGGCAGAAAGAAATGAAATGTAATGTGCTCGAAACCTCACGTGCTGTTTAGTGGTTGTTCAAGGCACGACGAAGTTCTTACATATATTTTTTTTTCTCTCTCTTAAACCCTTAGCGGATGTGTCAGGCAGATATACCTTCGGATAATTTGACATACCTTCAGATAATTTGACCAACATTTCGGAGAAGAAATTTTACACGACGTTTCGCTCCGTTATGAGACAGTATCAAGCTGATTCGTGACATGAGACGGCCCGTTACTGACGACACATGGGAGAGGATGTCCTCGCTCAATTGTGAGTTGATTGTGAAATTTTGCAGCCACTGAATTGAGGACTTTGATGCAAATTTTTAAATCTAAATTACATATAAGTTATTGTATAATTGTTGAATCATTAGAACTCAGTGTTAGTGAATTCAGTTTAGGATTTTTTTTTCTGTGTCGACAAAATATTCATGTTAGTCATCGACAAAATTGACTTCCAGGGTAATTATTTGAGTTTTGTTAAAGTTTTGCTCACTTATGTCTCTCTCTCTGTGTGTGTCTCTCTCTCTGTCTCTCTCTCTCTCTGTCTCTCTCTCTCTCTCTCTCTCTCTGTCTCTCTGTCTCTCTCTCTCTGTCTCTCTCTCTGTCTCTCTCTCTCTCTGTCTCTCTCTGTCTCTCTCTCTCTCTCTCTCTCTCTCTCTCTCTCTCTCTCTCTCTCTCTCTCTCTCTCTCTCTCTCTCTCTCTGTCTCTCTGTCTGTCTCTCTCTCTCTCTCTGTCTCTGCCTCTCTGTCTCTCTGTCTCTCTCTCTCTCTCTCTCTGTCCTCTGTCTCTCTCTCTCTCTCTCTGTCTCTCTCTCTCTCTGTCTCTCTCTCTCTGTCTCTCTCTCTCTCTGTCTTCTCTCTCTCGTCTCTCTCTCTGTCTGTCTTCTTCTCTCTCTCTCTCTCTCTCTGTCTCTCTGTCTCTCTCTTCTCTCTGTCTCTCTCTCTGTCTTCTCTGTCTCTCTCTCGTCTCTCTCTCTGTCCTCTCTCTGTCTTCTGTCTCTCTCTGTCTTCTCTGTCTGTCTGTCTGTCTTCTGCTTCTGTCTGTCTCTCTGTCTGTCTCTCTCTCTCTCTCTCTCTCTCTCTCTTCTCTCTCTCTCTCCCTCTCTCTCTCTCTCTCTGTCTCTCTCTCTCTCTACACACATGGTTCTACAAGGTTAGGTTTAGGTTCCTAACTTTATTTACAAATTAAAAGCTGTTACTTACATCAGCTTCTCTCTCTTCTTTCTCTCTCCTCTCTCTCTCTCTCTCCTCGGTGGTCTGGTAAAGAAGTATTACCACAACACGACCCATCCATCGATTACAGTGTTGCTAGCCAGTGGTGGCAACACTGCGGTGAGGAGAGTAAAGACAACTCTATGAAAATAAAGTGTCCAAAATATTTATTAAACACAATACTTTTAATATCGACCCGTGAGATTATGATTATTATTATTATTATTATTATTATTATTATTATTGTTGGTTTGGGTGTTATTGGTGTTGTTATTATTGCTGTTGTTAGTAGTAGTAGCAATAGTTGTTGTTGTAGTCGTACTAGTAGTAGTAGTTGTTACTGTAGTAGTAGTAGATATTTAAAAAAAGCGCTAAAACCGAATGTCATACAACTCGAAGTGTGAGAGGCATCCAATTATTTACGGTACAATTCTCAGTGACATGCGATGTTAGGTTTTTAATTTGGGTTAAATTTAAAGTTCCTGTGTGATGTTATATGACATGTAAACCATCCTATGTGATGTTTCATGACATGTAAACCATCCTATGTGATGTTTCATGACATGTAAACCATCCTATGTGATGTTACATGACAGATAAACCATCCTAAGTGATGTTATATGACAGGTAAACCATCCTATGTGATGTTACATGACAGATAAACCATCCTGTGTGATGTTATATGACAGATAAACCATCCTAAGTGATGTTATATGACAGATAAACCATCCTAAGTTATGTTATATGACAGATAAACCATCCTACGTGATGTTATATGACAGATAAACCATCCTATGTGATGTTATATGACAGATAAACCATCCTATGTGATGTTATATGACAGATAAACCATCCTAAGTGATGTTATGTGATAGATAAACCATCCTGTGTGATGTTATGTGACAGATAAACCATCCTACGTGACAGGATGTGTGTGGGAGGTGAATCATTCTCTTCTAGCCTTGTTAATGTCTAATATATAATCAACCAGATCCTTTGGCTAGTAACAGAATTGGTCTCTGAATATACAAAAAAGTATATTTTCCGGGCCAGCGGAGACAGATTAAAAAAAATAATAAAAAAATAGTCACATTCGTTAAGGAATACATTCATAGTGGAAACTGGTAACAACGCAGCACCGAATTTTTTTCAAAATCCTCCAGTGTATATTAGTTTTACTTCTGACATTCAGATTTTCGTCTGGCGAAGCAAGGCAGGTGTATGTATATATATATATATATATATATATATATATATATATATATGCAAGACAACCACTATGAAAAAATAGAGGAATTCCAAGCGCTTTCGTGACTACTCACATTATCAAGGAACTATAAAAGGAAACATGACAAGCAGGCTTATAAAGGGGCAAGACTAGAACTCACAGCTTTATACATCATTAGTAAGGCCTCACCTAGATGTAGAGCTCAGTTCTGGCCCATTTTCAAGAATGGATATAAATTGTATGAAAACATTCGCGACGAATGACAGTTAATTCATAGCATTAGAAATCTTCCGTATGAAGAAAGATTGAAGACTTAAATTACATTCATTGTAAGACGAAGAATAGGGCATGATCGAGGTATATAAGTGGAAGATGGGCATTAATAAGGGGGATATAAGTAGGGTCGTGAGGATGTCTCTCCAAGAGAGAGCCCGCAATGGTGGATTCAAGTTAGATAAGTTTAGATTTAGAAAGGATATAGGAAAATATTGGTTTGGAAATAGGGTAGTTGATGAGTGGAACAGTCTGCCTAGTAGGGTCATTGAAGCTATGACCTTGGGTAGTTTCAAATTTAGGTTGGATAAATTCATGAGTGAGAGGGGTTGGATTTGAGTGGGACTCGCACTTGAGTTAATAGAATCTTCAAAGCTTATTTCTTGGGTAGAATTGAAAATTAGGTTGGGCAATTATTCTGTTAGTGGGATGGATTGTGAAGGACCTGCCTAGTATGGGCCAACAGGCCTGCTGCAGTGTTCCTCCTTTCTTATGTTCTTATGTTCTTATGTCACATCACACTAACAAAGACTACACCTCACAGTAGCGTAACAACGCACGACTCTGTGAAGAGGAACATAAGAAAGGACCTGAAACTTTTCCCAAGAATTAAAATTAGTCCAATTTGTCATTAAATTCTTCCCAAATTGTATTAATTATAAATGAATCCAATTTATATAAACCAAAAGAAATATTCATATTATTTTCAAAACTACTTTTTATGAAACATGATTCTATTATATTCCTCTCTATCATGGACTTGCTTGATACAACTTTCTCAGCATTTTGAAAATCAATTGAATGGTTAAAATCTCTCACATGAATAAATAGAGCATTAGAATCTTGTCCAGTTCTAATGCTATATTTATGTTGTTTTAATATTAGTTCAAGACTTTTACCGGTTTGACCGTAATAAACTTTATCGCATATTTTACAGGGAATCTTATAGACACATCCGTCATATATATATATATATATATATATATATATATATATATATATATATATATATATATATATATATATATATATTATGTATGTTTATGTTTTTTTTATTAACACATCGGCCGATACCACCAAGGCAGGGTGGCCCGAAAAGAAAAACTTTCATCATCATTCACTCCATCACTGTCTTGCCAGAAGGGTGCTTTACACTACAGTTATAAAACTGCAACATTAACACCCTCCTTTAGAGTGCCGGCACTGTACTTCCCATCTCCAGAACTCAAGTCCGGCCTGCCGGTTTCCTGAATCCCCTTCATAAATGTTACTTTGCTCACACTCCAACAGCACGTCAAGTATTAAAAACCATATGCCTCCATTCACTCCTATCAAATACGCTCACACATGCTTGCTGGAAGTCCAAGCCCCCCGCACACAAAACTTCCTTTACCCCTCCCTCCAACCTTTCCTAGGCCGACCCCTACCCGCCTTCCCTCCACTACAGATTTATACACCTCGAAGTCACTCTGTCTCGTTCCATTCTCTCTACATGTCCAAACCACCTCAACAACCCCTCCTCAGCTCTCTGGACAATCGTTTTGGTAATCCGCACCTCCTCCTAATTTCCAAACTCCGAATTCTCTGCATTATATTCACACCACACATTGACCTCAGACATGACATCTCCACTGCCTCCAGCCTTCTCCTCGTTGCAACATTCATCACCCATGCTTCACACCCATATAAGAGCGTTGGTATAACTATACTCTCATACATTCCCTCTTTACTTCCATGGACAAGGTTCTTTGTCTCCACAGACTCCGAAGTGCTCCACTCACCCTTTTCCCTCATCAATTCTATGATTCACCTCATCCTTCATAGACCCATCCGCCGACATGTCCACTCCCAAATATCTGAATACATTCACCTCCTCCATACTCTCTCCCTCCAATCTGATATCCAATCTTTCGTCACCTATTCTTTTTGTTATCCTCATCACCTTACTCTTTCCTATATTCACTTTCAATTTTCTTCTTTTACACACCCTACCAAATTCATCCACCAACCTCTGCAGCTTCTCTTCAGAATCTCCCAAAAACACAGTGTCATCAGCAAAAAGCAACTGTGACAACTCCCACTTTGTATTTGCTTCTTTATCTTTTAGCCCAACACCTCTTGCCAAGACCCTCGCATTCACTTCTCTTACAACCCCATCTATAAATATATTGAACAACCACGGTGACATCACACATCCTTGTCTAAGGCCCACTTTTACTGGGAAATAGTCCCCTTCTCTCCTACACACTCTAACCTGAGCCTCACTATCCTCATAAAAACTCTTCACTGCTTTCAGTAACCTTCCTCCTATTCCATACACCTGCAACATCTGCCACATTGCCCCTATCTACCCTATCATACGCCTTTTCCAAATCCATAAATGCCACAAAACATCTTTACCCTTATCCAAATACTGTTCACCTATATGTTTCACTGTAAACATTTGGTCTACACACCCCTACCTTTCCTAAAGCCCCCTTGTTCATCTGCTATCCTGCTTTCTGTTTTACTCTTAATTCTTTCAATAATAACTCTACCATACACTTTACCAGATACACTCAACAGACTTATTCCCCTATAATTTTTGCACTCTCTTTGTCCCCTTTGCCTTTATACAAAGGAACAATACACGCTCTCTGCCAATCCCTAGGTACCTTACCCTCTTCCATACATTTATTAAATAATAGCACCAACCACTCCAAAATTATATCCCCACCTGCTTTTAACATTTCTATCTTTATCCCATCAATCCCAGCTGCCTTACCCCTTTCATTCTACCCACTGCCTCACGAACTTCCCTACACCCACAACTGGCTCTTCCACACTCCTACAAGATGTTATTCCTCCTTGCCCTACACACGAAATCACAGCTTCCTGTCTTCATCAACATTTAACAAATCCTCAAAATATTCTCTCCATCTTCCCGATACCTGTAACTCTCCATTTAATAACTCTCCTCTCCTATTTTTAACTGTCAAATCCATTTGTTCTCTAGGCTTCCTCAACTTATTAATCTCATTCCAAAACTTTTTCTTATTTTCAACAAAATTTGCTGATAACATCTCACCCACTCTCTCATCTGCTCTCTTTTACATTGCTTCACCACTCTTTTAACCTCTCTTTTTCTCTCCATATACTCTTCCCTCCTTGCATCACTTCTACTTTGTAAAAACCTCTCATATGCTAACTTTTTCTCCTTACTACTCTCTTTACATCATCATTCCACCAATCGCTCCTCTTCCCTCCGCACCCACTCGCCTGTAACCACAAACTTCTGCTGAACACTCTAACACTACATTTTTAAATCTACCCCATACATTTTCGACCCCATTGCCTACACTCTCACTAGCCCATCTATCCTCCAATAGTTGTTTATATCTTACCCTAACTGCCTCCTCTTTTAGTTTATAAACCTTCACCTCTCTTTTACTTACTGATTCTATTTTCCTTGTATCCCATCTACCTTTTACTTCCACTGTAGCTATAACTAAATAGTGATCTGATATATCTGTAGCCCCTCTATAAACATGTACATCCTGAAGTCTACTCAACAGTCTTTTATCTACCAATACATAGTCCAACAAACTACTGTCATTACGCCCTACATCATATCTTGTATACTTATTTATCCTCTTTTTCTTAAAATATGTATTACCTATAACTAAACCCTTTCTATACAAAGTTCAATCAAAGGGCTCCCATTATCATTTACACCTGGCACCCCAAACTTACCTACTACACCCTCTCTGCATGTTTCTCCCACTTTAGCATTTAGGTCCCCTACCATATATATATATATATATATATATATATATACATATATATATATATGCAAAATAACCACAGTGGTGAAAAATAGTGAAATTCCAATAGCTTTCGTGATTTCTCATGAGAGCGCTTGGAATTTCAGTATTTTTTCATTGTGGTTATTTTTCATATTGTTATATCACCTGTTTAATGTGAGAGAGAAATATAACTCATAACTTGAGTGATGATTCTTTCTTCATAGATGAGTACCCAACTAGTGTGACACAGCACCTTCTGGAGTGAGCAAGGTAACGTGGGCGTGTGTAGGAAACACAAGCTAGATGAGTACCCAACTAGTGAGACACAGCACCTTCAGGAGTGAGCAAGGTAACGTGGGCGTGTGTAGGAAATACAAGCTAGTCTGGTCAGCTGAGATAAAGTTGATTTTTTCCTCAATTAATCTTCATTTTGGAGCCAGCGCTTGACTGATATGGGACCAGATGGCCGTTACCGAGGAGGGATAGTGTGTTGGGGAATGGTGAGTGATGATGAATAATTGGTGGGTAGTGAGGGATGGTGAGTGGTGGGTAGTTAGTATTAGGGAGTGACGAATGGAGAGTAAGCAACTTGATTCCTTATTGGATAGGTTCGAATTTTGTATGCTGTTAAAAACTAAATGACTGGCTATTAGAAGTGATTTTACTACTAATTGAGGTAAACACTGACACAGTATAGGTGTTCAGCCAATGGCTAAACTGTACCATCCTACTTGTAATCCTTCTGAAGTCCTTTAGCCTATATTTCCGGTATGGGTCACACACAAACCGTGCGGGGTACATCAATACCAGAAATAATTGTTAGTGTGTTAACAGCTGGATATATTAATGATTTCTTATGTAACTCTTCTTCAAATGAATCTGGTATTCCGTTAACCGCGCAAACTGCACTTGGAGTAGTTTGGGTTTGGGATTTGATTTCTCTTCGGGATAACAGGATTGGTTGGAAATTTAATGTCTCATGAACCATAATCTGACTTCATCTTCAGGAACCCAGGAAAAGTTGGAAATCTTGACGTATCAACAGCCAGTGTCGGGTCTTGAAACAGGTTGTTCATTCTGTACTCTAAGTCTAGTAATAAGTCAAATGTCTACACACAACGTGAGGGGGGAAACTGACGTGAACGCATTTACTTAGGACACCTTCCCCATCCAATGGTACTTGTTACAGTCTCTACTCTCTCATCTCAAGATCCTGTACCAGCCTTATATTGATTGCATTTTTTTTCTATTTGTTTCTAATTAATAAAAGTAATGTGATCACATTTTTTAATAATTTACGGTAAAATAAACTAATTTTTCCTCTGGTATAAATGTAACTACTCGTGTATTTATTCTTATGAGTTATCATGAGAATAAACACTGCACTCTAAGTTTCTTTAGGACTGGATATACACACCGAGAGGTACATGTCTCTCAGCGTACATATACTGAGAGTTTAATCTCTATTTTAGGGTTTTAAAGTGTTATTGTCTGATGGTGAACAGGTTACCTGTAGCCCTAAAGACCCTCGTGTAGTCGATGGACTTTCAGTCCCATTATTAACCATCAAGTCTCTACAGTCATTGCTTCACGAGGAGCCTTACTATATACTGGTCACTGGTGCGACCGAAATTGCTTGGGCAATAAGTAGAGCAATAAAATCACTTTACTGTTTGCTCATATTGGAAGACAATTTTGGCTGTGGACCAGACTCTACTTTATTATCCCAGCATTTATTTAATATCTAAGACACCCATCAATGCTTACATTTTACTGTCTTACAGTTTTTTTTTATTACTATTATACCTTTTGACATCTTGTTTGCTTTTCATAACATATTCTGCCTTGTTTACTTATCATGTTAGAGTATATATATAGTTACAATCCCAGACTTGTGTCGAAAAATATGATTATTGCATACCATGACATGGTTATAGAAGAAGTATGCATGCTTCATGTCCTCATGTCCAGGAAAAACTAAGGACCCATCAGAACATGAGATCCAACAGGGAATTAGTTTGTTACTTGCATTTAACAGTTCAGCAGAGCAGTACAAATGGGCAGCCTGGAACTTAAATTGTTGACAAAAGTTAGTCGCTCTGTAGGCTGAAGGGGAAAAGTTAGTCGCTCTGAAAGTCGGACAAACATGTTGAACGAGAAATACTTCTACGTGAATATAAAATTAATGTATTTATGAATCGGTATAATGTGGAATACTCTTTTGACATTAAAGCATTTCTGTTTTATTTGTGAGATGTGCAGTGGCATTAAACATTTCTGTTTTATTTGTGAGATGCGCAGTGGCAGTGCAGTTGTTTCTGACTTGTATAAGAAAAATATACAACTTCCCCCAGAGAGAGATAGGAGCTACCACTCAACACCCTCTAGAGGTCCAAGAGTTAGAAGTCAACAGAAGAGGACAAGAAGCTGTAGTTCAACACAAAGAGGTCCAGAAGCTGTAGCTCAAAGATGGTCCAGGAGCTAAAAATCAACGCTATCAAACTAGTAAAATCCAATATTAAAATTCTCTCTCTCTTCTCGTCTCTTGACTTCGGAAAAATAATATGAAGGGATTTAATGATATATATATATTTTTGAAAATCAGAAATGTGTCTCTGGTATCGGCTAGATTCTTTGAGGAGTCACTAATTGGAAATGAAACGAGACGAAGTTTCTGTCCTGATAATGGACCAGGAACGGACCGAAATTTCGTTTGGTTTTTATCTATACCTTTGATGCTGGTTGTAAATTGTTAGTGTGACAGTATCATGGTTATTATTCCTGCGGTTATTGTTACCCCACTGCCTCGCCACACTATCACTGCCTCGCCACACTATCACTGCCTCGCCACACCGTCACTGCCTCGCCACACCGTCACTACCTCGCCACACCGTCACTGCCTCGCCACACAGTCTCTGAGTCGCCAACGTCACTGCATCGCCACACCGTCACTGCCTCGCCACACCGTCACTGCCTCGCCACACAGTCACTGCCTCGCCACACCGTCACTGCCTCGCCACACAGTCACTGCCTCGCCACACCGTCACTGCCTCGCCACACCGTCACTGCCTCGCCACACCATCACTGCCTCGCCACTCCATCACTGCCTCGCCACACCGTCACTGCCTCGCCACACCGTCACTGCCTCGCCACACCGTCACTGCCTCGCCGCACCATCACTGCCTCGCTACACTATCACTGCCTCACCACACCGTCACTGCCTCGCCGCACCATCACTGCCTCGCCACAACATCACTGCCTCGCCACACCATCACTGCCTCGCCACTCCATCACTGCCTCGCCGCACCATCACTGCCTCGCCACACCGTCACTGCCTCGCCACACCATCACTGCCTCGCCACTCCATCACTGCCTCGCCACACCGTCACTGCCTCGCCACACCGTCACTGCCTCGCCACACCATCACTGCCTCGCCACACCGTCACTGCCACGCTACATTATCACTGCCTCGCCACTCCATCACTGCCTCGCCACACCGTCACTGCCTCGCCACACCGTCACTGCCTCGCCACACCATCACTGCCTCGCCACACCATCACTGCCTCGCCACACTATCACTGCCTCACCACACCGTCACTGCCTCGCCGCACCATCACTGCCTCGCCACAACATCACTGCCTCGCCACACCATCACTGCCTCGCCACTCCATCACTGCCTCGCCACACCGTCACTGCCTCGCCACACCGTCACTGCCTCGCCACACCGTCACTGCCTCGCCACACCATCACTGCCTCGCCACTCCATCACTGCCTCGCCACACCGTCACTGCCTCGCCACACCGTCACTGCCTCGCCACACCATCACTGCCTCGCCACACCGTCACTGCCTCGCTACACTATCATTGCCTCACCACACCGTCACTGCCTCGCCACACCGTCACTGCCTCGCCACACCGTCACTGCCTCGCCACACCATCACTGCCTCGCCGCACCATCACTCCTCGCCACACCACTGCCTCGCCACACCATCACTGCCTCGCCACAACATCACTGCCTCGCCACACAATCACTGCTTCGCCACACCACTGCCTCGCCACACAATCACTGCTTCGCCACACTATCACTGCCTCGCCACACCGTCACTGCTTCGCCACACTATCACTGCCTCGCCACACCGTCACTGCCTCGCCACACCATCACTGCCTCGCCACACCATCACTGCCTCGCCACACCGTCACTGCCTCGCCACACCGTCACTGCCTCGCCACACCATCACTGCCTCGCCACACTATCACTACCTCGCCACACCGTCACTGCCTCGCTACACCATCACTGCCTTGCCACACCATCACTGCCTCGCCACACCGTCACTGCCTCGCCACACTATCATTGTCTCGCCACACCGTCACTGCCTCGCCACACCATCAATTCCTTGCCACAATATCACTGCCTCGCCACACCATCACTGCCTCGCCACACCATCACTGCTTCACCACACCATCACTGCCTCGCCACACCGTCACTGCCTCGCCACACCATCACTGCCTCGCCACACGCATCCACAGTAGAAATATCTGACCAAATACTCAGACCTTAATTTAAGTTAAACAAGAGTTTAGGACTTAAAGTATGTAATCTGTCTTACAAAGACTTACAAGTTACAAGTTACAAGTTACAAGTTACAAGTTACTACCTTCTAAATCTTTAAAATAAACCTAACTCTCCCTGTCAGTATTGACCGACAAGTCAATACTGACAGGGATATATATATATATATATATATATATATATATATATATATATATATATATATATATATATATATATATATATATATTATCTCCTGCTCTCTACTTTCCCACATTTATCATGTTTTCTTGTATCATATTCATTCTGTGCTATCTTATTATATTTTTTAAAATTTATTTGATAACTCAAATTTTAAACTTTGAGGAATTATAAAAATGAGATTTTTTCCAACACAGATAATAAACGGTATTAAATTTGTATTTTAGGCCCAGGTAATGTTTTTAATTTCATAGGTTGATCTGATGCAATCAGTAAAGTTGCAATCCTGCCAGATGCTGTGTGCCAGTAAACAAATCTCTTCATTATGGACAAAAGTCACGAACTCAGAGCTTTTAAAAAACAATTTCATTGGCTTAGCGTGCAGCCACGCACGGGACGCCACCAACGCTCTAACTCCCTTAATTATTACGAATGCCTAAATGGCACCAGACTCTGCGTTAACAAGCTAGTTAAAGGCATCGCTATGTGCCGAATGGAAACGTTAATTGCGTTACGGAAATTTCATTAGTTTTATTTTGATAGAAGCTCACGAAAACGTAATAGCGCGACTGTAAATAAATCACAGAACCGGTGGGATTCGAACCAGTGGTTGGGATTCACTTGCTGAAGGTTCGAATCCCACCCGTTCTGTGATGAAGAACCCTATATTCATTCAGTAGAATACCTATGTAAGTGTCATACAGCGCCTGGGAATGAGAGGTAATCAGGTTTGGTGCGAGGAAGAGGATAATTTCCCCAGACCTGTATACACAGCCAAAGAAACTCGTAAAATCTACGGATTTGTAAACCCTAGTTTCACTATCTTTTATTTAATATCATTAGTTCTTATACGTTACACCAGGTGTACCAGGTTATGTAAACTGAGTAATTTATATCTCTTACTATATATGAGAGGTGTGTGTCGTGCGGTGTATATACGCTGAAAGGAGTATACATCTCAGTATACTATATGTTTTGAGTGGTGTATATCTCAGTGTTTACACGTTGAGAAGTATAAATCTCTGTGTATATTCGCTGAGAAAAAAATATATATATTATCAGTGTATATACGCTGAGAAGTGTATATCTCTCAGTGTATATATGCTGGCAGGAGTATATCTCTCGGCATATGTACAATGATATATAATTTTCAGCATATATACACTTCTCTGCATATACAAACACTGAAAGGTAAATGTCTCTCAGTATATATTCACAATTAACCATCAGTACCATGGCTGGAACAATTCACAACTAACCCACAATACCATGGCTGGAACAATTCACAACTAACCCACAATATATATGCTGGAACAATTCACAACTAACCCACAATACCATGGCTGGAACAATTCACAACTAACCCACAATACCATGGCTGGAACAATTCACAACTAACCCACAATATATATGGCTGGAACAATTCACAACTAACCCACAATGCCATGGCTGGAACAATTCACAACTAACACACAATACCATGGCTGGAACAATTCACAACTAACCCACAATACCATGGCTGGAACAATTCACAACTAACCCACAATATATATGGCTGGAACAATTCACAACTAACCCACAAATCGGAAATTAAGCAAAACACGTAAGAATGTATTTCAATATAATTCAAGTCGTGTTCCTGAGAGCAAAACAATGACATAATATTAATGAACGGAGACTCGAACCCCGGTCCTTACATGGAGCAGGTCCAAGGCTGTACCACTAAGCCACGAAGCTTACAATAGGATGATTTTAAGTTCTATATGTTTTTATAAGCGTCACTATGATACTGCTCTCCCATCTTCATTATACCTCAGATCTTGCGTGGTTACAGACCGGGCCGCGGGGGCCTTGATCCCCGAAACTCTCTCCAGGTATGAAATAGTGTTTATTATTGTTAAAGTCTTGCTCTTGTGAGCCGAACATGAGACAAACGGTATATTACTTTGAACGAGACGTGATAAATGATGTATGCTCGTTTAATATCTCCAAATTTACATGAGGTCCATTCAGCGTTAGCCCTGAGGCTTGACAACGCAACATACATCTCACTAACGTAATCTATCAGTGTCGATAGCTAAAATGGGTGTAGATTTCGCTTTATTGCTCAGAACATCGACTATAGTTTGTGGTGTGAGTAGCTGGAGGCTACCCTCTGCACAACACTAACACACAGCTACCCCTTGAAGCACTTGACCACTCAACTGGACGCTACCCACAACACAGCACTAACACTGACCACTCAACTGGACGCTACCCACAACACAGCACTAACACTGACCACTCAACTGGACGCTACCCACAACACAGCACTAACACTGACCACTCAACTGGACGCTACCCACAACACAGCACTAACACTGACTACTCAACTGGACGCTACCCACAACATAGCACTAACACTGACCACTCAACTGGACGCTACCCACAACACAGCACTAACACTGACCACTCAACTGGACGCTACCCACAACACAGCACTAACACTGACCACTCAACTGGACGCTACCCACAACACAGCACTAACACTGACCACTCAACTGGACGCTACCCACAACACAGCACTAACACTGACCACTCAACTGGACGCTACCCACAACACAGCACTAACACTGACCACTCAACTGGACGCTACCCACAACACAGCACTAACACTGACCACTCAACTGGACGCTACCCACAACACAGCACTAACACTGACCACTCAACTGGACGCTACCCACAACACAGCACTAACACTGACCACTCAACTGGACGCTACCCACAACACAGCACTAACACTGACCACTCAACTGGACGCTACCCACAACACAGCACTAACACTGACCACTCAACTGGACGCTACCCACAACACAGCACTAACACTGACCACTCAACTGGACGCTACCCACAACACAGCACTAACACTGACCACTCAACTGGACGCTACCCACAACACAGCACTAACACTGACCACTCAACTGGACGCTACCCACAACACAGCACTAACACTGACCACTCAACTGGACGCTACCCACAACACAGCACTAACACTGACCACTCAACTGGACGCTACCCACAACACAGCACTAACACTGACCACTCAACTGGACGCTACCCACAACAAGCACTAACACTGACCACTCAACTGGACGCTACCCACAACACAGCACTAACACTGACCACTCAACTGGACGCTACCCACAACACAGCACTAACACTGACCACTCAACTGGACGCTACCCACAACATAGCACTAACACTGACCACTCAACTGGACGCTACCCACAACACAGCACTAACACTGACCACTCAACTGGACGCTACCCACAACACAGCACTAACACTGACCACTCAACTGGACGCTACCCACAACACAGCACTAACACTGACCACTCAACTGGACGCTACCCACAACACACACTAACACTGACCACTCAACTGGACGCTACCCACAACACAGCACTAACACTGACCACTCAACTGGACGCTACCCACAACACAGCACTAACACTGACCACTCAACTGGACGCTACCCACAACACAGTCACTAACACTGACCACTCAACTGGACGCTACCCACAACACAGCACTAACACTGACCACTCAACTGGACGCTACCCACAACACAGCACTAACACTGACCACTCAACTGGACGCTACCCACAACAAGCACTAACACTGACCACTCAACTGGACGCTACCCACAACATAGTCACTAACACTGACCTACTCAACTGGACGCTACCACAACATAGCACTAACACTGACCACTCAACTGGACGCTACCCACAACACAGTACTAACACTGACCACTCAACTGGACGCTACCCACAACATAGCACTAACACTGACCACTCAACTGGACGCTACCCACAACACAGCACTAACACTGACCACTCAACTGGACGCTACCCACAACACAGCACTAACACTGACCACTCAACTGGACGCTACCCACAACATAGTACTAACACTGACTACTCAACTGGACGCTACCCACAACATAGCACTAACACTGACCACTCAACTGGACGCTACCCACAACATAGCACTAACACTGACCACTCAACTGGACGCTACCCACAACATAGCACTAACACTGACCACTCAACTGGACGCTACCCACAACACATCACTAACACTGACCACTCAACTGGACGCTACCCACAACACATCACTAACACTGACCACTCAACTGGACGCTACCCACAACACATCACTAACACTCAGGCACCTATTTACGTTCAGTTGAACAGCAGTGGTTTAAAGGAGACTTGCTCATACATGTCGTTCAACCCGGCAGTCGAACCCGGTACCATTCGGTTGAGCTTTATTGACCATCATGGTACATATTTGTCAAAAAATAAAGCGCTGAAAATTTAGACAAATTCGTGGCTGAACTATATAGATTGTGATGATAGAAGTGTCTCCCTGGAGGGTGAGGAGAGAGGGAGGGAGAGAAGGAGGGAGGGTAATGGAAGGGAGAGAGGAATGAAGGGAGGGAGGCAGGAAGCGGGGAAGTGAGAGAGTGTGGGATGAAGGAAGATTACGAGCAGTGGGGATTAAAGAAAGGAATAAATGAAAGAGAGAGAGAGTGTGAGGAACATATGCAAGGAGAGATAGGGAAAGGAATATATATAATAAACTGAGGGAGAGGAAAACAAGAGAAACAGTAGCACAAAGAGAGAGAGAGATGGAGGAATATATGCAAGAAGAGATAGAGAAAAGAAGAGACAGAATAAACTGAGAGATGAAAACAAGAGAAACACAGTAGTACCTAGAGAGAAGAGAGAGAGAGAGAGAGAGAGAGAGAGAGAGAGAGAGAGAGAGAGAGAGACATACAAACAGACAGACATAGAGACAGAGAAATATAAATTAAAAATAGTCAGTCTTAGCTCATTCGCATTCCTCCTCTTAACAGATGATTTGCAACTCATTTTCCTTCCAACTCATTTTCCTTGTCGCAGCTCATTTTCGTGCTCATTTTCGGCACGTTAAACATTACATTTCATCGTTATGTGCACAAATAATTCCTTTGGAATTAAATTATAGATATAATCTCGAAAAAAATTATTTACTCGATATGGCTCCAAGTTGGGATTATTTTTCAAAATATTCATTTGTAACTCAAAGAAAATTATACACCGTAAATAATTTCCTATCCACAGATTATGTTATTCCCTGTTATCTTATTCGCTGCCTATAATTCCTTTCTTAGAAGAGAGGAAGGATTAAGGTCCCAAAAAAGAGAAATTATATGAGAAAGATCTAATAATTATACAACATATAAGTATAATTAATATATAATTAAACAATATATAATTCCCAAGAATTAATAGTTCCACAAATCAGAGGGAGAGAGAGAGAGGACAATTTTATGTTATTTCTGTGCTTGTGTAGTTATCTGTAAGAATTGTGGATTTGTTGTGAACTGGTCCAGCCACGGTATTGTGGATTTGTTGTGAACTGGTCCAGCCACGGTATTGTGGATTTGTTGTGAACTGGTCCAGCCACGGTATTGTGGATTTGTTGTGAACTGGTCCAGCCACGGTATTGTGGATTTATTGTGAACTGGTCCAGCCACGGTATTGTGGATTTGTTGTGAACTGGTCCAGCCACGGTATTGTGGATTTTTGTCTCTGAGAGATTCTGGCTTCTAAAACGGGCATGTATCTCCACTTTAAATGCTATCAAATCCTTCTGATAACACTATCGGGACGCAGAACTGCTATCAAATGCTTTTAATAGATCTGTTGGTAGCAGGGCTATTATCAAATGCTTCTGATAGGTCTATCGGGACGCAGAACTGTTATTAAATACTTCTGATAGGTCTATCGGTAGCAGAGCTGTTATTAAATGCCTCTAATAGCACTGTCGGGACGCAGAGCTGCTATCATATGCTTCTGATAGCTCTATCGGGACAGATCAGGTATAAAAGTATTTTTGATAGCTCTATTGGGAGAGATGTTTTTTGTAAAGAGCTAAATTAAATACTTATTCAAGATACCGGATTTAAAGTAGTTATTATGTGTACTTAGATACCTTGCTAATAATGAGTTGATGATATTGACTGTAGATATATTGATGAGAACTGTTTATCAATGGTGTAGAGAACTGACAGGCAGATGAATGGGACACATCTGCAACAATTGGGTATCTTTAGTGTGGCGACGTTTTGCCCACCAGTGGCTTCATTAATCCAATACACTGAATAAACGGTGGAGAATGTGGAGAGGTAATTTGAGGTGGTCAGTCCATCAGCCTAGATAGAAGGTGGTCAGTCCCTCAGCCTTGATATGGGGTGGTCAGTCCCTCAGCCTTGATATGGGGTGGTCAGTCCTCAGCCTTGATATGGGGTGGTCAGTCCATCAGCCTTGATATGGGGTGGTCAGTCCCTCAGCCTTGATATGGGGTGGTCAGTCCTCAGCCTTGATATGGGGTGGTCAGTCCCTCAGCCTTGATATGGGGTGGTCAGTCCCTCAGCCTTGATATAGGGTGGACAGTCATCAGCCTTGATATGGGGTGGTCAGTCCCTCAGCCTTGATATGGGGTGGTCAGTCCCTCAGCCTTTATATGGGGTGGTCAGTCCCTCAGCCTTGATATGGGGTGGTCAGTCCTCAGCCTTGATATGGGGTGGTCAGTCCCTCAGCCTTGATATGGGGTGGTCAGTCCCTCAGTCTTGATATGGGGTGGTCAGTCCCTCAGCCTTGATATGGGGTGGTCAGTCCCTCAGCCTTGATATGGGGTGGTCAGTCCTCAGCCTTGATATGGGGTGGTCAGTCCTCAGCCTTGATATGGGGTGGTCAGTCCCTCAGCCTTGATATGAGGTGGTCAGTCCTCAGCCTTGATATGGGGTGGTCAGTCCCTCAGCCTTGATATGGGGTGGTCAGTCCCTCAGCCTTGATATGGGGTGGTCAGTCCCACAGCCTTGATATGGGGTGGTCAGTCCTCAGCCTTGATATGGGGTAGTCAGTCCTCAGCCTTGATATGGGGTGGTCAGTCCCTCAGCCTTGATATGGGGTGGTCAGTCCTTAGCCTTGATATGGGGTGGTCAGTCCTCAGCCTTGATATGGGGTGGTCAGTCCTCAGCCTTGATATGGGGTGGTCAGTCCTCAGCCTTGATATGAGGTGGTCAGTCCCTCAGCCTTGATATGGGGTGGTCAGTCCCTCAGCCTTGATATGGGGTGGTCAGTCCTCAGCCTTGATATGGGGTGGTCAGTCCCTCAGCCTTGATATGGGGTGGTCAGTCCCTCAGCCTTGATATGGGGTGGTCAGTCCTCAGCCTTGATATGGGGTGGTCAGTCCTCAGCCTTGATATGGGGTGGTCAGTCCCTCAGCCTTGATATGGGGTGGTCAGTCCCTCAGCCTTGATATGGGGTGGTCAGTCCCTCAGCCTTGATATGGGGTGGTCAGTCCCTCAGCCTTGATATGGGGTGGTCAGTCCCTCAGCCTTGATATGGGGTGGTCAGTCCCTCAGCCTTGATATGGGGTGGTCAGTCCCTCAACCTTGATATGGGGTGGTCAGTCCCTCAGCCTTGATATGGGGTGGTCAGTCCCTCAGCCTTGATATGGGGTGGTCAGTCCCTCAGCCTTGATATGGGGTGGTCAGTCCCTCAGCCTTGATATGGGGTGGTCAGTCCCTCAGCCTTGATATGGGGTGGTCAGTCCCTCAGCCTTGATATGGGGTGTTCAGTCCCTCAGCCTTGATATGGGGTGGTCAGTCCCTCAGCCTTGATATGGGGTGGTCAGTCCCTCAGCCTTGATATGGGGTGGTCAGTCCCTCAGCCTTGATATGGGGTGGTCAGTCCCTCAGCCTTGATATGGGGTGGTCAGTCCCTCAGCCTTGATATGGGGTGGTCAGTCCCTCAGCCTTGATATGGGGTGGTCAGTCCCTCAGCCTTGATATGGGGTGTTCAGTCCCTCAGCCTTGATATGGGGTGGTCAGTCCCTCAGCCTTGATATGGGGTGGTCAGTCCCTCAGCCTTGATATGGGGTGGTCAGTCCCTCAGCCTTGATATGGGGTGGTCAGTCCCTCAACCTTGATATGGGGTGGTCAGTCCCTCAGTCTTGATATGGGGTGGTCAGTCCCTCAGCCTTGATATGGGGTGGTCAGTCCTCAGCCTTGATATGGGGTGGTCAGTCCCTCAGCCTTGATATGGGGTGGTCAGTCCCTCAGCCTTGATATGGGGTGGTCAGTCCTCAGCCTTGATATGGGGTGGTCAGTCCCTCAGCCTTGATATGGGGTGTTCAGTCCTTCATCCTTGATAGAAGATAAACAGTCCCTTATTATTGATAGAAGGTAATCAGTCCCTTATCCTTGATAAAAGGAAGGTAATCAGTCCCTCAGTCTTGATAGGTGATCAGTCTCTCAGTCTTGACAGAAGGTAATCAGTCTCTTATTCTTGATAGAAGGTAATCAGTCCCTCAGCTTTTCTTAAAATAAAAGTTAGAAGGTAAACAGTCTATAAATGCATGCAAATCATAATTTAAATCTCACTTATATAAAGTAAATATCTTCTTAACACCATAAAATCAAATTTAATATACATTATTTTTGACTCACGAAACCGCATGACACGATTGTTAATATACATTTTGTCACATCTTCCACATTTTTTTAAATCATTCTCCACCGTTACAGCTGTAATTAAAATATTCCTGTATAAGAAGGACACTTGTGTAACGCTTCGAAACGCTAATTAGGATATGTTTCGCCCATCAGAGGTTCCATTAGTCTGATTGGTACAGTTAAAGCTCCGGTTCCAATGCAAGTAAGTATCCAGGGTGCCATTGGTACCAGGAGCAAGTGTTTACACGATTGGTTCTCGGTGTAATTTTTAATTAGATTCAGTAGGCTTTCCCCTCGCTGTATTTTTAATTAGATTCAGTAAGCTTTCCCTTCGCTGTATTTTTAATTAGATTCAGTAAGCTTTCCCTTCGTTGTATTTTTAATTAGATTCAGTAAGCTTTCCCTTCTCTGTATTTTTAATTAGATTCAGTAAGCTTTCCCTTCGTTGTATTTTTAATTAGATTCAGTAAGCTTTCCCTTCGTTGTATTTTTAATTAGATTCAGTAAGCTTTCCCTTCGTTGTATTTTTAATTAGATTCAGTAAGCTTTCCCTTCGTTGTATTTTTAATTAGATTCAGTAAGCTTTCCCTTCTCTGTATTTTTAATTAGATTCAGTAGGCTTTCCCCTCGCTGTATTTTTAATTAGATTCAGTAAGCTTTCCCTTCTCTGTATTTTTAATTAGATTCAGTAAGCTTTCCCTTCGTTGTATTTTTAATTAGATTCAGTAAGCTTTCCCGTAAAGCTTCTCCCTACAGTGAGATGTTTTTCTAAATGCAGTTGAAAGAAGTCATGCAACATTGAATACCACCTGTGTGAGGTTGAATAATAAGACATTTGTGCAGCACTTTATCTTTACTGAGGAAACGTTTCGCCAGCCAGTGGCTTCTTCAGTCCAATACAAAGAAGAACGGTAGAAAAGGAAGAGGAGTTTGAGGTAATCAGTCCCTCAGCCTGGAATGGTTACCTCGTCTTTTGTATATAGTTGTACAGTCGTCACATTATGTCCTCGTATTGTATTGATAAAGCCACTGGAGGGCGAAACGTCTACATATAAAGATACCTAGATGTTGCACGTGTGTCTATTTTACAATTTTTTCAATTGCATTTGCATACAATTCGCACCGTGTAGAATAGCATTACAAGAGAGCCTTCTGCATTTTGATGAAAGGTCACAAAACATGAATTATAAATATATAAATCCAATACTTTTGAGATTATATGGATATATATAATATATATGAGTAGATTGGATCTTGGTTCAAAAATCCAGAGTATTTATATATATTAATTTCCACCCTTGGTGAACACACATGTAGGATCACTTGAACGAGGGTTCGACCCTCGGTGAACACACATGTAGGATCACTTGAACGAGGGTTCGACCCTCGGTGAACACACATGTAAGATCACTTGAACGAGGGTTCGACCCTCGGGGAACACACATGTAAGATCACTTGAACGAGCGTTCGACCCTCGATGAACACACATGTAGGATCACTTGAACGAGGGTTCGACCCTGGTCACTCCTCTTGAAATATTCCCCAGCAGCCTGGTGGATGCATCAAAGATCAGATAGGAGAGGAAATTGCCTAGGCTGTCAGGAAGTAATTTACCAACAGAGAACATCAGTTTTTATTCCAATAATTACAAGAGATAAAGGAGATGGGAGAGAGAGAGAGAGAATATTCTTTCACTGCCTCGAGTGACGATAAAATATCTTGCCATTCGTGCTGTTCCACATGATTGATGCTTAGAACCTTCTTACCGGCTTTGAATCTTATTACCTGCTTAGAACCTTCTTACCTGCTTAGAACCTTCTTACCTGTTTTGAATCTTCTTACCTGCTTAGAACCTTCTTACGTGCTTAGAACCTTCTTACCTGTTTTGAATCTTCTTACCTGCTTAGAACCTTCTTACCTGCTTAGAACCTTCTTACCTGCTTAGAACCTTCTTACCTGTTTTGAATCTTCTTACCTGCTTAGAACCTTCTTACCTGCTTAGAACCTTCTTACCTGTTTTGAATCTTCTTACCTGCTTAGAACCTTCTTACCTGCTTAGAACCTTCTTACCTGTTTTGAATCTTCTTACCTGCTTAGAACCTTCTTACCTGCTTAGAACCTTCTTACCTGCTTAGTACCTTCTTAGAACCTTCTTACGTGCTTAGAACCTTCTTAACTGCTTAGAACCTTCTTACGTGCTTAGAACCTTCTTACCTGTTTTGAATCTTCTTACGTGCTTAGAACCTTCTTACCTGTTTTGAATCTTCTTACCTGCTTAGAACCTTCTTACCTGCTTAGAACCTTCTTACCTGTTTTGAATCTTCTTACCTGCTTAGAACCTTCTTACCTGCTTAGAACCTTCTTACCTGTTTTGAATCTTCTTACCTGCTTAGAACCTTCTTACCTGCTTAGAACCTTCTTACCTGCTTAGTACCTTCTTAGAACCTTCTTACCTGCTTAGAACCTTCTAACCTGCGTTGAATCTTCTTACTTGCTTAGAACCTTCTAACATGCGTTGAATCTTCTTACTTGATTAGAACCTTCTAACCTGCGTTGAATCTTCTTACTTGATTAGAACCTTCTAACCTGCTTTGAATCTTCTTACTTGCTTATAACCTAACCTGCTTTCAATCTTCTTACTTGCTTAGAACCTTCTTACCTTCTTACCTGCTTTCAATCTTCTTACTTGCTTAGAACCTTCTTACCTGCTTTGAATCTTATCTTCTTAGAACCTTCTAACCTACTTAGAACCTTACCTGCTTAGAACCTACTTACCTGCTTTTAATTTTCTTACCTGCTTAGAACCTTCTTACCTTCTTAGACCCTACTTACCTAGATGTCAGTGCCTAAATCCCATCCCTCCTACCAAATATTTAGCGTTAGTGTAGAGGTAAATCTTAGTGCTGGCTGACACTGACAGACTGCTGACGTCGCGAGTGTCAGACAGGGCTAATAGGTAGTGGAATTCTGGGGTAGTTTGGTCCGGTCTCTCTGAGAGAGGAGAGCCGAGGTGTAATTAACTGTAGTGGCCACCATTTCACTACCCATTGTGTCGTCTAGAGTGTCACTGTGTTAGGCTCACAGTTGTCCAGGGGGCACAGAATTCCATCTATATTTTAAATACATTTATAAAAGTATTAGATATTATATATATATATATATATATATATATATATATATATATATACTTCTCGACAATACTTCCTTAACCACAGTACCTGTCGTTATTTCACAATACTCAGACTTCATCATACACTGTACGTAGAAGCATACGCAGTGTAAATACACCGGGAGGTGTATGCTTGTCTGTGTTTATACAATTGTAGTTTGCTTTAATTCCCCTTTTAAGATATTAAAGTGATCTTGATTAGTGGTGCATAAGTGAATTTCAGCCTTAATGAGCCTCGTTCAGTTAATAGGCTTTAAACTTTACATGCCAACTAATGCAGAAACACGTTATTTAAAAAGTGAATTTGCTTGTCAAAGTGCCAAGTGTTTGTAGGGTCCCAGTGGTGCCTTCTGTGACAGTGAGGAGAGGCAGGCAGCTTTAGTCTGAGGAAGAGTGAGGTTGACAATGGAGTAGAGAGAGTGGGAGAGAGAGAGAGAGAGAGAGAGAGAGAGAGAGAGACAAAGTGTGTTTGTTTCTGTGTCTGTCTGTTTGTGAGGATGATGAGAGGTGGTCAGTATCTCATCACTAACATAAATAATGCCTACCCGTCCAATACTAATATATATATATATATATATATATATATATATATATATATATATATATATATATATATATATATATATATATATATATATTAATGTATTCAAAACAGTATTTGTATACGTCAAGCAATTCTTGAGGTATTTGCAGGCTGTAAAGGATTTACTTGAGCTCTCTAATGTATTCATGAGTGCAAATTCGTGTTTTGCTTGGGTGGCCAGGAGCTGCGAGCTGGCACTAAGAGCCTCTCATCATCTTGCAAGATGCTCAACATCTTCACTCTTACAACCATGTCTCGGGCGACAACGTGCAAGACGGCAACTTCTCTCCACCCACAGAAACTCGGTTGCATATTCAATATTCGTGGTGGTATTGGCTGGATATTCCTTAATGTTTACGTACAATGAGACTATACATTTTTAGTGTATATATACCCCCCTCCCCCTCTCAGGTCCTCAAATTACGAGTGTTTTTTGGACCGAGAAATATGATTGTGTTAGGACCCTGCGTTTGAAAAAAAAAATATGGCCACCACAAGCACAGCTAGGCATATGGATCACCACAAGCACAGCTAGGCATATGGATCACCACAAGCACAGCTAGGCATATGGATCACCACAAGCACAGCTAGGCATATGGATCACCACAAGCACAGCTAGGCATATGGATCACCACAAGCACAGCTAGGCATATGGATCACCACAAGCACAGCTAGGCATATGGATCACCACAAGCACAGCTAGGCATATGGATCACCACAAGCACAGCTAGGCATATGGATCACCACAAGCACAGCTAGGCATATGGATCACCACAAGCACAGCTAGGCATATGGATCACCACAAGCACAGCTAGGCATATGGATCACCACAAGCACAGCTAGGCATATGGATCACCACAAGCACAGCTAGGCATTTGGATCACCACAAGCACAGCTAGGCATATGGATCACCACAAGCACAGCTAGGCATATGGATCACCACAAGCACAGCTAGGCATATGGATCACCACAAGCACAGCTAGGCATATGGATCACCACAAGCACAGCTAGGCATATGGATCACCACAAGCACAGCTAGGCATATGGATCACCACAAGCACAGCTAGGCATATGGATCACCACAAGCACAGCTGGGCATATGGATCACCACAAGCACAGCTAGGCATATGGATCACCACAAGCACAGCTAGGCATATGGATCACCACAAGCACAGCTAGGCATATGGATCACCACAAGCACAGCTAGGCATATGGATCACCACAAGCACAGCTAGGCATATGGATCACCACAAGCACAGCTAGGCATATGGATCACCACAAGCACAGCTAGGCATATGGATCACCACAAGCACAGCTAGGCATATGGATCACCACAAGCACATCTAGGCATATGGATCACCACAAGCACAGCTAGGCATATTGATCACCACAAGCACAGCTAGGCATATGGATCACCACAAGCACAGCTAGGCATATGGATCAACACAAGCACAGCTAGGCATATGGATCACCACAAGCACAGCTAGGCATATGGATCACCACAAGCACAGCTAGGCATATGGATCACCACAAGCACAGCTAGGCATATGGATCACCACAAGCACAACTAAGCATATGGAGCCCCATAAGCATAGCTAAGCCTGTGGAACGTAGCAGTAGAGCTTCACTAGCTTGTTTGGATGCCGAGAACTTGGTAGAGACTGACAACAACAGCAGCAGGAGAAGCAAATTGTCTTTATAGTATCAGATACAATGAAGAGAATTTTGCAAAGTTGCGTCACATTTCCGCTTGTTTTAACGCTGTTTTGTAGATATGAACCCAGGTTAGCCTGGTGGCGGTACAGAGACTTATAGCAGAGCAAGCCTTCAGATATCGTTTCGCTCACAGATAAGCGGATTGTTACCCAAATAAAAATGTAATCAGCTGTAGTGTCTCTCTAAAACCCTTGCGACGATACCGTATTTTCGCTCGTCACCGCGGTGTTAACACCTTGTCCACCACTTGTCCCTTGATAACACATATACACCACGTGTCCCTTGATAACACATATACACCACGTGTCCCTTGATAACACATATACACTAAGTGTTCCTTGATAACACATATACACTAAGTGTTCTTTGATAACACATATACACCACGTGTCCCTTGATCTGAATATTGCACTTCACTATCAGGTACAGTCTGTTTGTCATGTATCACTGTTGACATGAATTGGACACGTGTAACACCTGAGTACGTAGGTGCTGCACGTGTATCTAATACATCAACTTGTCCATACTGTAAACAATTACCAGTAACATCTAATACAGCTGCTAAAACTATTCGAGTGCAGGCTCACGGCACCACCTGTCGAAAATATGAGAAGTGATTCACTTGAAGGAAGTGATATGGTTCGAATCTTAGTCTATGGCCAGGTTAGTGCACTCCATAACAAAATCACTTCCAAGAATAAGAGGGAACTTCAATTCTTTACAAGATAAGGCAAAAATAAGAGTTTACAAAGGTTTTTCCAGTTTTTTTATTAAAAGCTTAAATACTTCTCTTAGATATTTGAAAATATCAATTAAATATCACTTAGACCGATCTTTTCCATCACTTAAAAATACTAAGTAGTGAATATACAATAGCACGGATCTTATCAACCATAAATTAACACCTTAAACAACCGATGTCTGTAGAGACACTAAACTTAAGAATAAACAGAGGAACTAAATCATTTCCTCGATCGTGACACATGTCTTGAAAGAGGGAATATACATCCAGAAGGAACACCTTCACTTAGTAACACTTGCTTAAGGTCGATATCCCTTAGAATCCCATTCACGATACAGTTGAACACATAGTACACTGAAGATGTCTTGATCTAACTGTCTCCTGAATTCAACACAGAATTCCCAAGCCAAGACAGTTCAGGAGTTTCTTAATGCAAACTCTCTCAGACAACAAGAGAGAACAGAACCGGTGTACTAGTGAGACTGTCAACACTGTACTCCGAGTCAGCAGTGAGGAAGAACTGCCTTTACATATAAACTCCGCCTTGACGTTAACTCGTCACAAGCGGGAAGGTAGAGCACTCTGAGCTACCCACCAAGAACATACTTCGTTATCAACCTATTACTCATATATATATATATATATATATATATATATATATATATATATATATATATATATATATATATATATATATATATTTACAATGCATTGTAAAAATCTCTAGTAGTGTCGATGCATGCAGGGGATGAGATGAAAAGCTGTAAGCCTCCTGCCTGAAAGCTGGCTGCCTTGGAGTAACGTCTAGCGAAAGCTGGATCCCAGGTATTGGTCAGTGTGGTACGGTCGGCAAAGCACTGCGTACCTTGTCACAAGGTTCGTAGGTTCGAGTCTCCGTCGGCCAGAGATCAGTGTTTATATATATAATATATAGTATATATATATATATATAATATATATATATATATATATATATATATATATATATATACGCCTGCTGGCGTGGAGGGAGGGAGCCAGTTTGTGGTGCTCCATATATTTTGTGTGTAAACGAGGAATCTACATGTGTGGGAAGGGCCAGTTCAAGCAGACGTCATCGTGAGTATCCACTGGAGATTACAGAGTCGTGACAATCTTCTGCATCAGGCCGTTGCTTCTATATCAGTGAAAGTGCAGTGTGATTGTTGGGAGTTGAGTAGTTAGAGGATGCGGTGTTGAGGGGATCCCTCCAGTGGAGGTGTGGGTTTGTTTACCCTCTGTTTGGCCGGGGCTGGGGGGAGAGTGGCCGCCCAGTACTCGTCTTTGGATGATGAACAGAACACCACCTTGGTTAACAGTGAGAACACGGCGATCAGTGTGCCAAATGGCGAGGTTGTTTCTAAGTATATCAATTAGCAAAAGTTAGCAATGTGCATCTTAAGTGAACATATAGGGCCACTCCCCTCAGCCCCCCTTCCTGGTCTAGGCCTACTGACTTCCTGACCAAGAGTGTTGCCGTTTAGTGCCTCACGAATTACTCTCACTCCCGCTCACTACTCTCCCACCCCATCCCCCATGCATCCATGCTGTCCTTCACCCGGTACCCCACAGCTGGCGCCCTCCCACCCACACCATGTCACAAGAAGTGCAGGGTTCCCAGGAATCTTCAGGACAGAGCCAACGCCTTGGAACCCGTCCCCGAGGCATCTGCCAGGTGTGCCATAGGGAATGTGCACTCAATCCCTCTACTGGCAACATCCGTGCACACAATGGATGTCTAGGCTCCAGGAGGGCTCCAAATGGGAACAGCCAACAGACCCTCCCAGCAGACAGAGCTGACAGCCACCCTGACTTCACCTCTACAGAGGACCTAAAAGCTGCAATCAAATTAACATCCACCAGGACGCTGACACACATCCCCAAAGCAGCTCGCCATGAAGCTGCCAGCAAATCGCTGACCTCTTGAAGAAAGTCAACGATGCTCCTGCAAACAATGGATCCTGGCACAACCTTCTGCTTTTTGGCAATGCCTGTTTGGCTGTCCCACCAAGGAGGGACAAGTCACTAGCTACATCTGTTATCAGGGCAATAAATGCATTCCCTAGAGATGACAACCTTGTCCATATCCCCTCCAGGACGTCAAACACCCGCCAGGCAAATGTCAACAACAGGACACCAGACGCCTCAAAAATCAGGGCCCACATTAGCAGAAAAATAGAAGAGGGTAATACTATCGGAGCACTGAGGCTTATAACCAGTGAGGATACCATCGCTCCTAAGGATATCATTACAGCACAAGCCCTGAAGGACAAACATCCGCCCAGGGCTCCCAGTACCAACATTGGCCCCCTTGACATTGCAGCAGGTCAAGAACATTTAACCTTACGGGACGCCGATGTGTATAAAGCTGCTATGTCTTTCCCACAGGGCTCAGCAGGAGGTTTCACTGGTTTAAGGCCACAACACTTGAAACAAATGCTCAATCCAGGTCTTGGTGAGGTCTCTGAGAGATTGTTGTCTGAACTCACCAAATTTTCCAATGGGTGCCTGGCTGGTAGTGTCCCACAGACCATTAGTCCCCTTTTCTTTGGTGCCTCACTGTGTGCCCTCCGGAAAAAGGATGGAGGAATCAGGCCCATTGCAGTGGGTAACACCCTTCGGCGCCTAGTTGCCAAGGCTGCAGTACGAAGGGTGAGTCAAGAGGCTGCCTCAATGTTGAAACCAACTCAGCTCGGTTTTGGTGTTCAACAAGGCTGTGAAGCAGCTGCCCATGCAGCCAGTATACATCAACAACATGTCCAATGAAAAAGCTTTAATCAAATTGGACTTTGCCAATGCTTTCAACTCAGTCAGAAGGGATGCTGCTCTCCAAGCAGTTTCTAGGCACTTTCCTTCCCTCTATCCCTTCATAGAATCGTGTTATAGTGTGGCTTCTAAACTTTTGTTTGGGGACCATGAAATTGACTCGTGTGAGGGTGTGCAACAGGGGGACCCTCTTGCTCCCTTTCTTTTCTGTCTAGCCATCAAGGATGTCACAGAAGCATTGTCCAGTGAGCTCAATATCTGGTTCTTGGATGACGGCACCCTAGCTGGCACTACACAATCTCTCCTGGGAGACATCAGGAAAATTAAAGATATGGTAGGTAGCCTGGGCCTATCTTTAAACCCCACCAAATGTGAGATAGTTTCCACCAATCCACAGATGATCCAGGACATTAGGACTGTTTTACCAGGGGCACGAGCCATCGATCCAGCCAACAGCACTCTCCTTGGTGCTCCCCTTGGGCCCAATGCCATCGATCTGGTCCTGGAAAAAAAAATCTCCGACCTCAGGACGATGGAAGGTAGGATGAAAGACATCGATACACATGATGCCTTCTACCTACTCACCAGGTGCCTGTCAATCCCAAAACTTACATACTTCCTGAGATGTTCCCCAGCCTTCAACAGCCCGAAACTCGAGGAATACGACTCTCTCCTCAAGACCATGCTAGAGAGTGTATTGAATCTTTCCCTCGAAGATGGACAGTGGTTGCAAGCCTCACTTCCAGTCAGACTTGGGGGGCTGGGAGTACGCAAATCCTCCCAGATTGCCCTACCAGCCTTCTTATCCTCTTCCATAGCATCAAATGAGCTAATAAAACAAATTCTTCCATACAACCTCAGTGATTCAGCAGGAATACAGAACCCTAGCTACACCAGTGCCATCACTGAATGGGAGACTCTTGCTGCTCCAACACCAAAACCTAGTGAAGAACTGGCCTACAAACAGTCAAGCTGGGACAGCCCCATTGTTGAAAAGATACTTGCCAATATGCTCAGGGCCGTAACATCAGACAGGGAGACTGCCCGTCTCCTAGCCGTGAGTGCACATCACTCTGGGGACTTCCTCCAAACAGTTCCCATTTCGGCCATGGGAACACGCCTGGACCCTAAGACCCTTCGTATTGCAGTGGTTCTGCGCCTTGCTGCCCCCATTCACACGGAATATACGTGTATTTGCGGCAATGCGCAAGCCGACCAATATGGTCTACATGGTCTTAACTGTTCTAAAACCAAGGGTTGGCATGCAAGACACAATGAGGTCAACGACATCATAAAGAGAACCCTCGCTACAGCTGGATGCCCAGCTGAGAGAGAGCCTCGATCACTAGCAGCCAACAACGCCCACAACCCAGCAAACCGCCCCGACGGGATCACCATCTATCCTTGGAAGAATGGCAAGCTCTTAGCATGGGATTATACCTGCGTGTCGACACTGGCTGACACCTACATCCATCACAGTGTTGGGCGACAGGGAGGAGCTGCTGACCACAGAGAGGAGTACAAGATCGGCAAGTACAGGGACATAAGCCAACAGTATAAATTTGTCCCAGTGGGATCAGAGACCTTGGGAGCGTGGGGAAAAAATGCAACACGTTTCCTTAAAGAGCTGGGTTCCAGACTCATCGACACCACCAGGGACCCAAGGGCAGCCACGTTCATGTTCCAGCGTCTCAGCGTGGCCATCCAGAGGGGTAACGCATGCTGCATACTCGGCTCGCGTCCGGCTTCGGAGGAGCTGGAGGAGATTCATAATCTTTGACATATTGTACCATTGTATTCATGTTCATGTTTGTGTGTTTTATAAATGTATTCTGTCTATTAATAAAGCATTTATATATATATATAAAAAAAAAAAAAAAAAAATATATATATATATATCATACCCGGGAATAATAATAATAATAATTACATATTCATAAACCAAATAATACTATAAACTAGTGGAATCTTTAATTTAGCTATTGTTAAAGAAACCCTGACAAGCAATACGCACAGGAGGAGAATTCTTGGTGCAGTGCAGCTCTTGGTAGTGGTCGAGAGAATCTCGTCAGTGGTATGACTTTCATTCATAGCATTTAGAGCACAGAGACAGCATGACAACCTGGAATGCATGGTGTACATGTTGCATTTGCATCTCACATTCCAGGAAATCAGAAATATATATACATACACACATTATATATATATATTAATTACCCATTACATTTATCACACTTAGTTATACGTTGGAACTAATATTTAAGTGAAAGCAGACAAAAATATGCCTTTCGTTGTTACTCAAGCAAAAATTCGCAGTTTTTACCTGATGAAAACTTCTCTTGAATACGATATGAGGAAGCCAACTTAATACACGGTCCCTAGGATGGCTGGGAGGATGGAACATGTGTAGGCACAGTGCCTAGGATGGCTGGGAGGATGGAACATGTGTAGGCACAGTGCCTAGGATGGCTGGGAGGATGGAACATGTGTAGGCACAGTGCCTAGGATGGCTGGGAGGATGGAACATGTGTAGGCACAGTGCCTAGGATGGCTGGGAGGATGGAACATGTGTAGGCACAGTGCCTAGGATGGCTGGGAGGATGGAACATGTTTAGGCACAGTGCCTAGGATGGCTGGGATGATTGAACATGTATAAGCACAGTGCCTAGGATGGCTGGGAGGATGGAACATGTATAAGCACAGTGCCTAGGATGGCTGGGAGGATTGAACATGTATAAGCACAGTGCCTAGGATGGCTGGGAGGATTGAACATGTATAAGCACAGTGCCTAGGATGGCTGGGAGGATGGAACATGTATAAGCACAGTGCCTAGGATGACTGGGAGGATTGAACATGTATAAGCACAGTGCCTAGGATGGCTGGGAGGATGGAACATGTATAGGCACAGTGCCTAGGATGGCTGGGAGGATTGAACAATTTGTAAATAAGCACAGTGCCTAGGATGGCTGGGAGGATGGAACATGTATAAGCACAGTGCCTAGGATGGCTTTGAGGATGGAAAATACACAGGCACAGTGCCTAGAATGGCTGGGAGGATGGAACATGTATAAGCACAGTGCCTAGGATGGCTTTGAGGATGGAACATACACAGGCACAGTGCCTAGAATGGCTGGGAGGATGGAACATGTATAAGCACAGTGCCTAGGATGGCTGGGAGGATGGAACATACACAGGCACAGTGCCTAGAATGGCTGGGAGGATGGATCATGTATAAGCACAGTGCCTAGGATGGCTGGGAGGATGGAACATACACAGGCACAGTGCCTAGAATGGCTGGGAGGATGGAACATGTATAAGCACAGTGCCTAGGATGGCTGGGAGGATGGAACATACACAGGCACAGTGCCTAGAATGGCTGGGAGGATGGAACATGTATAAGCACAGTGCCTAGGATGGCTGGGAGGATGGAACATACACAGGCACAGTGCCTAGAATGACTGGGGGATGGAACATGTATAAGCACAGTGCCTACGATGGCTGAGAGGATGGAAAATACACAGACACAGTGCCTAGGATGGCTGGGAGGATGGCACATGTATAAGCACAGTGTCTAGGATTGCTGGGAGGATGGAACATACACAGGCACAGTGTTTAGGATGGCTGGGAGAATGGAATAAGTATAAGCACAGTGCCTAGGATGGCTGGAAGGATGGAACATACAGAGGCACAATGCCTAGGATGGCTGGGAGGATGGAACACACACAAGCACAGTGCCTAGGATGGCTGGGAGGATGAAACATACACAGGCACAGTGCCTAGGATGGCTGGGAGGATGGAACATACACAGGCACAGTGCCTAGGATGGCTGGGAGGATGGATCATACACAGGCACAGTGCCTAGGATGGCTGGAAGGATGGAACATACACAGGCGCAGTGCTTAGGATGGCTGGGAGGATGGATCATACACAGGCACTGTGCCTAGGATGGCTGGGAGGATGGAACATGTATAAGCACAGTGCCTAGGATGGCTGGGAGGATGGAACATACACATGCACGGTGCCTAGGATGGCTGGGAGGATGGACTCTGGTAAACTTCTTGAGAGAATTCTTAAAACATGCTTGAAAAATGTATTGACTCAAAAATATCAGAGCACAGTTTTTATCTTCATTTTAATTTCAAACTCTAACCCGAGGCAATGGAATAATTATGTGACCTGGTAAATATTTATTTTTAAATAAGGAACTTTAATAAAAAATTAATTAATTTTTTTCGTTAAGGGCAAAGTATAAGTTATATATATATATATATATATATATATATATATATATATATATATATATATATATATATATATATATATATATATATATATATATATATATATATATCTTTCTTTTCTTTCAACACGTCAGCCGTTTCCCACCGAGGCAGGGTGGCCCGAAAGGAAAAACGAAAGTTTCTCCTTTTACACTTAGTAACCTATTCAGGAGAAGGGGTTACTAGCCCCTTGCTCCCAACATTTTAGTCGCCTCTTACGACACGCATGGCCCACGGAGGAAGAACTCTGTTCCACTTCCCCATGGAGATAAGAGGAAATAAGAACAAGAACTAGTAAGAAAATAGAAGAAAACCCAGAGGGGTGTGTATATATATGCTTGTACATGAATGTGTAGTGTGACCTAAGTGTAAGTAGAAGTAGCAAGATGTACCTGAAATCTTGCATGTTTATGAGACAGAAAAAAGACTCCAGCAATCCTACCATCATGTAAAACAATTACAGGCTTTCGTTTTACACTCACTTGGCAGGACGGTAGTACCTCCCTGGGCGGTTGCTGTCTACCAACCTACTACCTATATATATATATATATATATATATATATATATATATATATATATATATATATATATATATATATATATATAATTTGTGTGGGTAAGATATTGTTTATATGATTAGATAGATTAGATAATTTTCTTGATTATTACGTAGTTTCATCAAGTGGGAAGGGGGGTAGAGGGCGAAACGTCGCAGTAATAAAAGCTTTCTTAGCTGAACGTGTATCCCCCCCCCCACAGTAAAGGTACCTAAGGTTCTACACATTTTAATAAAGTTCAACATGTTATTTACCCGAGTTGTAATAAGGTCGACAGACGGGGACGGAGAATCGAGCCTCCACCACCCCATGAATGATCCACACGGGTTTAGTGCTTCACTGGATCACTGGGTGGTGTGGTTCAGAGTGTGGCAGCGAATGAACACTTTAAAAACTGCAGAGGTTAAAAGTTAGGGAGGGAAATAAAGGAGAACGATGGGAAAAAAAACCCACAGAGGAGAGTGGAGAGAAAAGCAGATAAAGATATAAGAGAGAGAGATGCAGATAAGAAAGATAGAGAGAGATAAAAGAGAGGAAACTCTAATAGATAAATACGGAATTAAAGTTAATTATAATAATAATAATATTATTATTACTATTTTTGTTGTTGTTATGATTGTATAATTTTTATAAAGAATTATAATAATAATTATAATAATAATAATAACCTATATCCATAGGAAAATCAACAGAAGCCTTTGAAATCTAATTGATAGCACAAAAACCAGTCAATTTTACTGATAGCCCAAAAACCAGTCAATCCTAAATAGATCTCATTTATAAAAAAAAAATGAGAGAATCTCGCCATAAAACCAGAGCGGACATTCGTTGACCTTGGTAAAGAATGGGAGATGAATTTGATAGATGCTGGCGGTCAGAAAAGGCGACCACTGGAGCTGACGGGAGATAGATGGTGCTCGTGCAGCCATCTGAAGAATTGTTGCAGCATTCCTGAGGATAAGATAGCAGTTACCTGAGCTGGGTTGATAGGGCTTTACGAAGGGCAGCTAGAACCTGAGATGGGTTGACAGGGCTTTACGAAGGGCAGCTAGAACCTGAGATGGGTTGACAGGGCTTTACGAAGGACAGCTAGAACCTGAGATGGGTTGACAGGGCTTTACGAAGGGCAGCTAGAACCTGAGATGGGTTGACAGGGCTTTACGAAGGACAGCTAGAACCTGAGATGGGTTGACAGGGCTTTACTAATGGCAGTTAGAACCTGATATAGGTTGACAGTGCTTTACTAATGGCAGTTAGAACCTGATATGGGTTGACAGGGCTTTACGAAGGACAGCTAGAACCTGAGATGGGTTGACAGGGCTCTAAGAACAGCAGCTAGAGCCTGAGATGGGTCGATATGACCTTAGAGCTTAAGATAGGCTAAAAGAGCTCTAAGAAGCGCAGTTAGAGCCTAAGATGTTTTGACAGAGCCCTAAGCAGGGCAGATAGATCATAAAATGGATTAACAGGGCTCTAAGAAGAACAGCTAGAGCCTGCAATAAGAATACGGATATGTGAAATATCTAAAAATGATAAAACAGATCAGTATTAAAGATACTTTGCTAATACTGTCAGTATTTTATTTGCACTTTGGAAAAACTAATAAAAATATCGATTTATGTATAATTTCGATCGGAGTTTAAATAATATAAACTATTTAGGTTGCGTATTGATATGTATATTATTCAGTTGTATTATGTTGCTTAGTTTTCAGTTAGGCTTTAACATTCCTTAGCTGCATAATTCTTTTATATGGGTGTGAGGCATGGGCTTTAAACGTTGCAGAGAGGAGGAAGCTGGAGACAGTTGCGTTCCCATATTTGATAGCAGTGTGTTATGAATGTTATGCTGGGTTAAAAAAATATATTATTGAGAGGGCAGAGATCAGATTTTGCCGCCGAGGTGGCTAGTTTATTGTGCACCTCAATTCCATCCTCCGGAGGGTAAGGCAAGAGCTTATGGATACACGAAAGGCTTAGGAACTAGGTCCTATAAGGGTTTGCAGTACAGAGGAGAGGTTGTTGAGGTGGTTTGTGCGTTTAGAGAGGATGGAGCAGAATAAGAGTGACCCAGCAATCGTGTGTAGGCATGTTGGCTCAGGGTGAGTGTAGACAGGTCGTTTTAGGAGTGTCAGCAAGTTAAATTGAGGAAGAAATTCGGGAAAATAGTTAGTCGGACTTGAGTCCTGGAGGTGGGACGTAAAGTGTATGTACTCTGTAGGAGGAGTGAGGATGTGGGAGGTAAAGTGTATGTACTCTGTAGGAGGAGTGAGGATGTGGGAGGTAAAGTGTATGTACTCTGTAGGAGGAGTGAGGATGTGGGAGGTAAAGTGTATGTACTCTGTAGGAGGAGTGAGGATGTGGGGAGGTGAGAGTGGTATGTAGCTCTGTAGGAGGAGTGAGGATGTGGGAGGTAAAGTGTATGTACTCTGTAGGAGGAGTGAGGATGTGGGAGGTAAAGAGTCATTTAGAAGACTGGATGCACGACACACACACACACACAAACACAAACACAAACACACACACACACACACACACACAAACACAAACACACACACACACACACACAAACACAAACACACACACACACACACACACACACACAAACACACACACACACACACAACAAACACAAACACACACACACACCACACACAAACACACACAAACACACACAAACAAACACAAACAAACACACACACAAACACAAACACAAACACACACACACACACACACACACAACAATCACACTACACACACACACACACACAAACACAAACACACACACACACCACACACAAACACACACAAACACACACAAACAAACACAAACAAACACACACACAAACACAAACACACACACACACACACACACACACATACACACACACAATCACACTACACACACACACACACACAATGCCTGAGGGTAACACCTTAACACATCACCACCACAAACTTCCCCTCAGAGAGTGTGCCAAATATTTCTTCACTTGAAAAACGGTTTGCTTCCGAATTTCTCAGTTTCTTCTCAGCTTTTATCCACCAACACACTCGTTGCCACCTTTACAAATAACCTTGATTATTTTCCAAGGAACTCCTCCCATTAGTAATACTCGGCACTGCATCGATATATCCTTCACAAATACACGAAATAGTTTCTGCTGAGTGAGGTGAGGGGAAAGTCAGGTACATTCTCAACCTAAAATGGTATCCATGTTGCAACGTATGCTGTTTGTAACGCGTTAGTGCGCTCAAAATATTTCTGAATAAGCCAATGCTTTTATTTCCTGTTACACTTTCGCCACAGTGTTCTTTGCTGTGGCGAACAACACTGGCGAATAACGTATATGACGTGACCGGAATAACGTATATGACGTGACCGACGTAACGTATATGACGTGACCGGAATAACTTATATGACGTGACCGGAATAACGTATATGACGTGACCGGAATAACGTATATGACGTGACCGACGTAACGTATATGACGTGACCGGAATAACGTATATAACGTGACCGGAATAACGTATATGACGTGACCGGAATAACGTATATGACGTGACCGGAATAACGTATATGACGTGACCGGAATAACGTATATGACGTGACCGGAATAACGTATATGGCGTGACCGGAATAACGTATATGACGCGACCGGAATAACGTATATGACGTGACCGGAATAACGTATATGACGTGACCGGAATAACGTACTTAATCCATAATTAAGTACGGATTCGAAACCAACTTGCAGCTGGAGTGTATAATTTGCTAATAAGATGCACAACTTTTACAAGCTAGAGCAATGATTATACTCTATACAGCTCTTTAGAGCTCTTTACCCTGCATATATTTTGACCCGGCGAGAGAGCAACACTTGTGATTGATGCTGCACACGCTGGATGCTGCTGCACACTCTGGATGCTGCTGCACACTCTGGATGCTGCTGCACACTCTGGATGCTGCTGCACACTCTGGATGCTGCTGCACACTCTGGATGTTGCTGCACACTCTGGATGCTGCTGCACACTCTGGATGCTGCTGCACACTCTGGATGCTGCTGCACACGCTGGATGCCGCTGCACACGCTGGATGCTGCTGCACACGCTGGATGCCGCTGCACACGCTGGATGCTGCTGCACACCCTGGATGCTGCTGCACACGCTGGATGCTGCTGCACACTCTGGATGCTGCTGCACACGCTGGATGCTGCTGCACACGCTGGATGCTGCTGCACACCCTGGATGATGCTGCACACCCTGGATGCTGCTGCACACTCTGGATGCTGCTGCACACCCTGGATGCTGCTGCACACGCTGGATGCTGCTGCACACCCTGGATGCTGCTGCACACCCTGGATGCTGCTGCACACGCTGGATGCTGCTGCATACCCTGGATGCTGCTGCACACCCTGGATGCTGCTGCACACCCTGGATGCTGCTGCACACGCTGGATGCTGCTGCACAACCTGGATGCTGCTGCACACCCTGGATGTTGCTGCACACCCTGGATGCAGCTGCACACCCTGGATGCTGCTGCACACCCTGGATGCTGCTGCACACCCTGGATGCTGCTGCACACCCTGGATGCAGCTGCACACCCTGGATGCTGCTGCACACCCTGGATGCTGCTGCCACTCTGGATGCTTCTGCACACCCTGGGTGCTGCTGCACACCCTGGATGTTGCTGCACACCCTGGATGCAGCTGCACGCCCTGGATGCAGCTGCACACCCTGGATGCAGCTGCACACCCTGGATGCTGCTGCACACCCTGGATGCTGCTGCAAACCCAGTATGCTGCTGCACACCCTGGATGCTGCTGCACACCCTGGATGCTGCTGCACACTCTGGATGCTGCTGCACACGCTGGATGCTGCTGCACACCCTGGATGCTGCTGCACACGCTGGATGCTGCTGCACACCCTGGATCCTGCTGCACACCCTGGATGCTGCTGCACACGCTGGATGCTGCTGCACACCCTGGATGCTGCTGCACACCCTGGATGCTGCTGCACACCCTGGATGCAGCTGCACACCCTGGATGCTGTTGCACACCCTGGATGCTGCTGCACACCCTGGATGCTGCTGCACACCCTGGATGCTGCTGCACACTCTGGATGCTGCTGCACACCCTGGGTGCTGCTGCACACCCTGGATGTTGCTGCACACCCTGGATGCAGCTGCACACCCTGGATGCTGCTGCACACCCTGGATGTTGCTGCACACCCTGGATGCAGCTGCACACCCTGGATGCTGCTACAGCAAACATTTTGTTAATGTGTTAGTGATGTGCTACGGTAGGAATGACTATCTCGAATCTAGGATAGTCAGACCAAAGACATAGTTATGTAGACAACTACCATTATATTAGTTTACAATGTATAACACCAGAGATACAATACAAACACACACACACACACACACACACACACACACACACACACACAGAGTACAGGCTAGGTGGACAAGGGCTACAAACCTCGGCAAAGGAGAAAAACCTTGGGGTGAGTATAAAGCCAAGTACGTCTCCGGAGGCACACATCAACCAGATAACTGCGGCAGCATATGGGCGACTGGCAAACCTAAGATTAGCGTTCCGTTACCTAAACAAGGAATCGTTCAAGACACTGTACACCGTGTACGTCAGGCCCATACTAGAATATGCAGCACCAGTCTGGAACCCACACCTGGTCAAGCACGTAAAGAAACTAGAGAAAGTGCAAAGGTTTGCGACAAGGCTAGTTCCACAACTCAGGGGTCTGTCCTATGAAGAAAGGTTGAGGGAAATAGGACTAACAACACTGGAGGAAAGAAGGGTCAGAGGAGACATGATAACGACATACAAAATACTGCGGGGAATCGACAAGGTAGACAGGGACAGGATGTTCCAGAGAGGGAACACAGAAACAAGGGGACACAACTGGAAGCTGAAGACTCAGATGAGTCAAAGGGATGTTAGGAAGCATTTCTTCAGCCACAGAGTAGTCAGGAAGTGGAATAGTCTAGAGAAAGATATAGTGGAGGCAGGAACCATACATAGTTTTAAGACAAGGTATGATAAAGCTCATGGAGCAGGGAGAGCAGAGACCCAGTAGCGGACAGCGAAGAGGCGGGGCCAGGAGCTGAGTCTCGACCCCTGCAACCACAATTAGGTGAGTACAATTAGGTGAGTACACACACACGGGTAACAGGGTAATAGGATAATGGGATAATGAAGGATTACACAACAATTAAGCTCAACACAACTTTTAAAGAGAATAAAATAATTAAAACTTTAGAATGCACTGGCTACACAACATACAAATGTACGACCCACTGGGGTTTAGCGCCTATCATAATAATCCTTTATTTTCCAAGAAGATATTATTGTGTCGCAAAAATTTCTTAGGTGAAAATTATTATAGATATGCAGAATATTTCTCTCATTATTTGAATGAAATAATAATAATAATAATAATAATAATAATAATAATAATAACCTATTAACACTGGTCTGTTTTCCAAACTCACATTTCTCATCAATTCATCAGAAATGTAGATATAGTATATATATATATATATATATATATATATATATATATATATATATATATATATATATATATATATATATATATATATATATATATAGTGGTACCTCGGTTAACGATGGTCCCCAAACTCGCCCTTTTATGTAAGTTTATTTATTTAAATGCTTTTGTAAGTGTGTTTATGGGGGGTCTAAAAGGACTAGTCTATTTTACATTATTCCTTATGGGGATAAATTCGTTTGGTAATGGCACTTGAACAGCATTCTGGAACAAAAAAATATCGTTAACCGAGGTACCACGTATATATAAAGGGTGATGACTTCAAGTATGTTAGAGCAGGGAAGGATAGATAGATAGATAGATAGAGACGTCCATAAAGACAAGAGGCTCACATATCACTACACATTTCCTCACAATTTCAACACTTGGAGCCAGTAAACTGCAATTCTCCGACTCTCACTCCTAATGCATTAGACTATCCATTTAGACCATCCATTTACCTTCCCTAGACTTCTGGACAGAATTAATTAGTGTAGGCAAAATTATCTCTAAGAGTTACTGCAAATTACATTAATACCTCGTAGCAGCTATGACGTAAGGAAATGAAGAAATGTACACTTTATAAACACCTGAAGAATAAAAAGTAGCAATAACCTGGCTGGAACAATTTACCCAGAGCAATAATGGTAGAATTACTGACAAAATGTTAGGTAAATGGACTCAGATGCAGTTAATGTAACATTTTATTGTGGAACGTTTCGTTTGACAAATCTGGAGAGCGAAACTTTGCCACGGTAAAATGTCACTGGCTGCATCTATGTCCATTTACCCAACACTTCAAAAATTCGTACTCAGGAGAGTTTTGCGACAACGTTTGGCTCGACCCTAACCTGTTGTCAACATCTGATAATGGTCCAGGACAGGGCGAAACATCGTCATAATGTTCCACTCCTAAGTGCGAGTTTTGGGTGTATTCATAAAGCACTTATTCAAGAACAAATTCAAAATTTAAGGAGATTACTGTTGCAGTGAAGTCAAAATATTACTAATGGTGTTTCGTAGGATTGAAATGCAATTAATTCTTGAGAGTCACAAATTTCCTCCAAAAAGCTTCAAAACTTTGGATAAGTCGTATTAAACTACTGCTAGTGACTAAAGAGACTTTCTACATAAAAGGACCACGGTTCGAGTCCCCGTCCATTCTTCTCTTCATTCATTAACCCTCTATTTAAAGCAGCCTGATTTGTCAGTGAGAGGACGGAGGGTCGAGTCTTTATTGTACCACATGATACAACATTGAATTTCAAGGTTAAAACCTGTTGTCCTACGTCTGCTTACTTCAAAACTCACCACTATTTAAAATATACAGCCACTCCTCCCCTCCCTCTTGTCCCCCTGTCATCACCTATGACAACAGGGGACAAGAGCTAGTCACTAGTATTATATATATATATATATATATATATATATATATATATATGTCGTGCCGATTAGGTAAAACTTGCGATTTTGGCTTAAATAGCAACGCTCACCTTGCCATATAAGACAAGTGAAAATTTGTGTATGCAATAATTTCGCCAAAATCATTCTGAACATAACGAAAAAAATATATTTAATTGTGTTTGTTTATTATTAAATTAATGTTAAAGTATCTAAAATATATTTAGTTGGGTTAGGCTAAATTAAATTGCGCTTGTTGTAATAAGGTTAGGTAGGTTTTCAAAGTTTCTCTTGGTACAAAATTATAAATTCTTACATTAACATAACTGAAAAAATATATCTTTAAACGTATAAGAGAAAATTTTAGAAATGACTTAATTTTAGATGAGTTCTTGCTAATTGACCAGTTTTACCTAATCGGCACGACATATATATATATATATATATATATATATATATATATATATATATATATATATATATATATATATATTATATATATATATATATATATATATATATATATATATATATATATATATATATAGATATATATATATATACATATTATATATATCTTGATCCGCCAGGCGACATTTAAAGACACTGTCCACTAGACCATCTGACTAAAGATTGATTATAACTTGCTACCTACTGTAACTATTATATATATATATATATATATATATATATATATATATATATATATATATATATATATATATATATATATATATATATATATATATACAGTGGACCCCGAGTTTCGTAAAAACTTCACTCCTGAAGTCTGCTCAAGTGCCATTACCGAACGAATTTACTCCCTTAAGGAAAAATTTCACGTAGGTTAGTCTATTTCAGACCCCCAAAAATACACTTCCACAAGAACTTACAAAATTATACTTACATAATTGCACGATTTCCGGGGTATTCGTTAACCGAAGGTCCACTGTATATATATAATGAAACTTTAAAATGTGAAGGGATATTAGACTTTTTGTTCCATTATTTAGATAAAACGTCATTTAACTCATTATCTTACGTTATTGCTGTCATTAATACTAATAAAATATTCTTTCAATGAAGGTGCAATCTATGTTGCATGTCTTCTTGTCATTGACAACTTGATTTAAACAATTTTCCTTAGAAACATTAGCACCATTGCAGTGTAGCCTTGATGCTGGTGAAAGACCTTAAATCAAGGCCTGGGATGCAGTTTCTCCTTCCTGGGTTCAAACCTGAATACCTGCCATTCGCCACTGGCTGTGACAGGACGCATACACAGAGGTGTATTTCTCTAAACGTGTATAGAGTTTAATCCCTATTTTAGAGATACAAGTATTTTTGACTGGTGATGGAATGGTTACATGCATACATAAGGGGGATTGCCAATAGACCCCTGGCTGTCTTCAAGAGGGAGCTGGACAGACACCTAAAGTCAGTACCTGACCAGCCGGGCTGTGGTTCGTACGTCGGTTTCCGTGCGGCCGGCAGTGCCAGCCTAGTTAATCAGGCCCTGATCCACCTCAAGGCCTGATCATAGACCGGGCCGCGGGGGCGTTGACCCCCGAAACACCCTCCAGGTATACTCCACGTATCGTTAATGACCCGAAATGCCCGAAATTCTCTGCATATTAAGGGGCTTTATACATGCACATCTAATTGTCATTTGTACAAACATTGTGTCATGCTGATATAAAGTATCTCATTAACCTCTCATTCTCCCCATGTGCTGTATTCCTCCTACGGGATTAGCGCTTCCCCTCCATGGATATAGTAACGGAGGGGACAGATTTTTGGCCACACTGTGTATACACACACACTCGTTGCTCATAAAACTTGTCAGCTTCACTATTTTTGCCAGTTTTAAAGCCATTTCGGATATTTATTGTCCCATAAGAACAGCTACCAGAAAAAATATTTTTTTTTCGTAATAACCCAGGTAGAATTTTATATGTGATGTGTGTGTGTGATTTATGTTTATCTTTGTGTCTGTGTTTATGTTGTTTATTGTGTGTTTTATGTATGCTTTCGTGTGTGTTTTTATGTGTGAGTTTATGTAAGTGTTTTGTGGGTGTCTTTATGTATGTGTGTTCGTTTATATATGTACTTGTTTGTGTGTGCATAAATGTATGTGCTTGTGCGTGAAATTGAGTGTATATATATATATATATATATATATATATATATATATATATATATATATATATATATATATATATACATACATATCATCAGGTATGTGGTTAAGCATATGAAATCGCTCATGTTTTATTCCCTATTTTCACTGATATTTTTTTCATAATTTAATAATAAAGGTCAGGATTAATATTGTGTATAATGTATGTTGTGACCTTATCCACTTCACCTTTCAGCCAGGTAAAAGCCTTGCCATCTTAACCCCTCCTTGTTCTTCACTTCAGGGAAACACCCTTGTGGGTAGCATTTTAAACTTTATTAAATTTATTATAAGTGTAGTAAAGGCTTCTTCTAATCGATCCTACTTGCTTCTTACCAACCATCACAGTTTTATTGTCCCTCTAATTACTCTAATTACTTTAGCATGAGAGTAATGATTTGTTTGGTGTTGGGAATATTAAATTTTAGTGCTAGATATTAATTACATTTATTGTTGTTATTATTGCTGCTACGTTCAGTTTAACTAATAAAGAAGATAAATTATTGATGTTTTTATTTTAGACTGTGATGCGGCTACAGAAAGACATGTACACAAGGTCGTACATGTACACAAGGTCGTACATGTGCACAAGGTCGTACATGTACACAGGGTTCTACATGTTCACAGGGTTGTACTTGTTCACATGGTCGTACATGTACACAGGGTTGTACATGTACACAGGGTTGTACATGTACACAGGGTCGTACATGTTCACAGGGTCGTACATATTCACAGGGTCGTACATGTACACAAGGTCGTACATGTTCACAGGGTTGTACATGTTCACAGGGTTGTACATGTTCACAGGGTCGTACATGTACACAGGGTTGTACATGTACACAGGGTCGTAAATGTTCACAGGGTCGTACATATTCACATGGTCGTATATGTACACAAGGTCGTACATGTTCACAGGGTCGTACATGTACACAGGGTTGTACATGTACACAGGGTCGTACATGTTCACAGGGTCGTACATGTACACAAGGTTGTACATGTACACAGGGTCGTACATGCTTACAGGGTCGTACATGTTCACATGGTTGTACATGTACAGAGGGTTGTACATGTACACAGGGTTGTACATGTACACAGGATCGTACATGTTCACAGGGTCGTACATGTACACAGGGTCGTACATGTTCACAGGGTCGTACATGTTCACAGGGTCGTACATGTACACAGGGTTGTACATGTGCACAGGGTTGTTCGTATACACGGGCTCCTGCATATGCACAGGGTCGTACATGTACATGGGTTCGTACATATACACAGGATCATACATGTACACAGACTTACACGTACACAGGACGAGTGTACATCTAGCTTAATTATCTAAATCTAATTTGCCTCGCTGGAAAAACTTTGCCGTCAAAAGTAACTTTGAAGTCTTTCCATTTTGTGGAATTGACGGCAGAGGCGAAATTGCTTTTTGAAGTTCATAAGAAACTTGTAATTAATATAGGCACTTGTGGCACTTCCGGAAGTGCCACTAACCCCCCACCCCTTAAGCTACGCATCAGGAGGCGGAGGAGGAGGTGGGTGATGCCTTGACGCTTGTCAAGGGTTTTTGGTCCAAGGAATTGAGGTTAAAACGTTTATTCCCTCTCTCGAAAACAAAGACGATTAACTTCCATGCCACAGTTTTATGACCTCCTGTGGGTTTAGCGCTTCCCGGTGAATAATAGTAATAAATATAACAATAATGAGAACAACAAAAACAACAAGGAAAACAAGAAGAACAAGAACAGGAAAACAACCGAGAAGAAAAGGAATATTGATAATGATAATAATAATAATAATAATATGAATATAATAATAACAACAACACTAACGCAACACAAGATAAGCAACACAAGAAACCTCCCTAAATAAACACAGCAATAAACTGCCACCATAAATTACCACCACAAATTACCACCATAAAGAACCACCATAAATAACCATCAATGACCTCAATAAATCCCTAATTGTCTATACAGGCACAACACAGGAGGTACCCAATTAACACCTTGTAAACCCTCCCATTATTTCCATTTTGTGTTGAACTTATGTCAAACACACACACACACACACACACACACACACACATATATATATATATATATATATATATATATATATATATATATATATATATATATATATATATATATATATATATATATATATGATGGGGTCCACCTCTGGTGGATATATATATATATATATATATATATATATATATATATATATATATATATATATATATATATGCAAAAAGATCACAGTAATCAGGTGATATCAAAATATGCAAGACAACCACTATGAAAAATAGAGAATTCCAGCGCTTTCGTGACTACTCACATTATCAAGGAACTATGTAGTCACGAAAGCGCTTGGAATTCCTCTATTTTTCATAGTGGTTGTCTTGCATATATATATATATATATATATATATATATACAGAGTCCAAAGTACTTTACCACTCAGCCAGACCCCATAGAGGGGTCTGGCTCCGTGTCTCCTTGGTAAAGTACTGTGTACTCTGACTCTGATAAAGAGTTTGCAGGTTCGAGTCCTGCTGTGGACTTAGAGACAATGTTTGTAAATAATTTCGCCTGGTTTGCGAATCGTTAAGCATATAGTATATATATATATATATAATTTATGTTGGGCTGAGTTTTTCCTAACTTGTCAATTTTTATTAAAGAAATTTGGATATTAATTTCCATGTGATAACTTGTGAATGGTTCTTCCCTCTTTTATTTAAATTTTTCCTGGCAAATATGTAACGGCACTACAGACTTGTGCCGCACTCTGCACTATGCTTTTCACATGCGTTGAGGTACAGTGGACTAGGGTTATGCAGCACGGGGATACCTTTCTCGGATAAGAATTTTCCTTGATCAGTTGATGGTGTTTATTTTACATGCGTGTGTGCCTTGATACAGGTGAAGGGTTCTTGATATACAGAATTGTATCTACTCTCTCCTTCCTCTGATCAAACGTGTTTACTTCCCATCCCCAGGCACTGTGTGACCCTTACAGGTTAAGAGCTTTTCTTTGCATATGACTATAACTTACACCCCAGCCAGTTGGCTCACACTTACGACTACTTAAGGTAATTTCCATAGGTTCTGACAGGCTTCCACTTATTTAGTTCCACTTACGCCCTAAGCCACTTGGGAGTTTCTTTGTCGTAAGTGCTCCTCCACTTCCTCAAGCAGTAAGTTACAGCTCAGCAATGCCGTGTCTCAAGAAAAAACAGCCTCCATCTTCTAGGATACTTTCTAAGATGAATAAAGCTGCGAGTTCCTTTCCATATCTTTCTCCAGTTCATGTTGATTCTGGTAGCTTAGTGGCCTGCACACATGCGCGTATACATATACACGCATACACAGCTTTAAGAATAGGTATGAAAGGGCTCACGAAATATGAAAGTGAACCCTTTAGTGGCCAATTAAGAGGTAGGTCCAGGAGCTGAGACAAAACCCCAGCAACCAGAAATGAGTATACACACACACACACACACACACACGATGTTAGGAAGTATTTCTTTAGTCACAGAGTGGTCAGGAAGTGCAATAGTTTGGGAAGCGATGTAGTGAAGGCAGATTCCATACATAGCTTTAAGAAGAGGTATGATAAAGCTCATGGCGCAGGGAGAGTGACCCAGTAGCGGCCAGTGAAGAGGCGGGGCCAGGAGCTGAGTCTCGACCCCTGCAACCACAATTAGGTGAGTACAATTAGGTGAGTACACACATACACACACACGAAGTTGAACAATCTGGAGAGTGACGTAGTGGAGACAGGATCCATACAGAGCTTTTAAGTTTAAGAGATACGATAACGCTCATGGAGCAGGGAGAGAGTGGACCTAGTAGCGACCAGCGAAGAGGCGGCGCCAGGAGCATTGAATAGACCCCTGCAACCACAAATAGGTGAGTACACACACACACACACACACACCACACACACACACACACACACACACACACACACACACACACACACACACACTCACTTCATGTAATCAACCTAGGTCATCTGTTTAGACGACCTCAGTCTCTCATGTGTTTAATGACGTCAGGTGATTTACTCAATGACGCTTCGTTATGTACTCTAATTGTGTGAGTGTTCGTCTGGTTGCTACACGGCTGGCGCCACTGTACCATTGAAGGTGACTCCTGTTATCTTGTAGTGTGATACTGGTGTTATCTTGTAGTGTGATACTGGTGTGTTATCTTGTAGTGTGATACTGGTGTGTTATCTTGTAGTGTGATACTGGTGTGTTATCTTGTAGTGTGATACTGGTGTTATCTTGTAGTGTGATACTGGTGTGTTATCTTGTAGTGTGATACTGGTGTTATCTTGTAGTGTCATACTGGTGTGTTATCTTGTAGTGTGATACTGGTGTTATCTTGTAGTGTCATACTGGTGTGTTATCTTGTAGTGTGATACTGGTGTGTTATCTTGTAGTGTGATACTGGTGTGTTATCTTGTAGTGTCATACTGGTGTGTTATCTTGTAGTGTCATACTGGTGTGTTATCTTGTAGTGTCATACTGGTGTGTTATCTTGTAGTGTCATACTGGTGTGTTATCTTGTAGTGTCATACTGGTGTGTTATCTTGTAGTGTCATACTGGTGTGTTATCTTGTAGTGTCATACTGGTGTGTTATCTTGTAGTGTGATACTGGTGTGTTATCTTGTAGTGTGATACTGGTGTGTTATCTTGTAGTGTCATACTGGTGTGTTATCTTGTAGTGTGATACTGGTGTGTTATCTTGTAGTGTGATACTGGTGTGTTATCTTGTAGTGTCATACTGGTGTGTTATCTTGTAGTGTGATACTGGTGTGTTATCTTGTAGTGTCATACTGGTGTGTTATCTTGTAGTGTGATACTGGTGTGTTATCTTGTAGTGTCATACTGGTGTGTTATCTTGTAGTGTGATACTGGTGTGTTATCTTGTAGTGTGATACTGGTGTGTTATCTTGTAGTGTCATACTGGTGTGTTATCTTGTAGTGTGATACTGGTGTGTTATCTTGTAGTGTCATACTGGTGTGTTATCTTGTAGTGTCATACTGGTGTGTTATCTTGTAGTGTCATACTGGTGTGTTATCTTGTAGTGTCATACTGGTGTGTTATCTTGTAGTGTGATACTGGTGTGTTATCTTGTAGTGTCATACTGGTGTGTTATCTTGTAGTGTCATACTGGTGTGTTATCTTGTAGTGTCATACTGGTGTGTTATCTCTTCCTGGTGATAATCCTGAGGTACTGGGTCTGTATCTTTTAATGATCGGTGTTTATCGTTGTGTGTGTTGTGGTGTGTGTGTGTGTGTGTGTGGTGTGTGTGTGTGTGTGTGTGTGTTGTGTGTGTGGTGTGTTGTGTGTGTGTGTGTGTGTGTGTGTGTGTGTGTGGTGTGTGTGTGTGTGTGTGTGTGTGTGGTGTGTGTGGTGTGTGTGTGTGTGTGTGGGTGTGTGTGTGTGCTTCATAACAAAAAATAAGAATGGGCGAAAGGTTGTTAAGACGTTTTAGCCAAGGCAGACAGATGACAAAGTTTTGATGGCTTACTCAGGAAGAAGTTAAGATTCTGGCGAAGCAATTTAGGTCTTGTCTGACACTTGTAAATGGTCTCGGGCGCACACGTCAGCCATTAAAAGGCCCAGAGAACAAACTTAAGCTTTCAGAAAAGGGGGAAAAAGGGGTTGGGGGGGTCTCCTACGGAGTGCACGGTTAGGTTAGGTAAGGTTCGTTAGGAAACAGGACAAGTGTTTCCTGACATTGGTCTTAGTCAGATGATGACCCCGCCGTTGGAGCTTTCGGTCGTCTGACCGAGGCCTTCAGCTGGCTTACCCTTCCATTCCTTTTAAATATTATGGTCATAGTTATAATCTTTGCAAGAGGTCTCAGGACCGAAACGTGTCATGTGTCATTACCCGGAGGGTGTTCGGGGGGTTAACGCTCCCGCCGCCCGGTCCAGGCCTGTCTCGAGTCATTTTCCTTATTGGACGTTTCGACCACAAGTTTCGACCACAAGTTCAGTTCACTTATTGAACTTTTTTTATCTTAAATTCAATTCACTTGTTGAAAGTTTCGGTCTCACATTCAGTACACTTACTGCACGTTTCGCTTGCGCATTTAGTACACTTACCCCACGTTTCGACCTCACATTTAGTACCCCTACTGCATGTTATTTTAAAGTTAGAATTGTGACCACTTTTTCTAGTCAAGTAATTGTATCCAGACCTGTTATATTTTTTGTGTTGTATTTTTTGTGTTGTATTTTTTGTGTTGTATTTTTTGTGTTGTATTTTTTGTGTTGTATTTTTGTGTTTAGAAATGTTTTAGTGTTGTATAAATGTTAATTAGTTCGTAATATTTTTTTCAGGCTATATACTCCGAAAGATGTGTATATGTGAGTGTATATACACTGAGAGGTGTGTATATGTCAGTGTATATACACTTGGAGGTATGTATATGTCAGTGTATATACACTTTGAGGTGTGTATCAGTCTATATATACCATCTTCCCCTCAGCCAGGCACCTCCCACCTACACTATGACTTACACTAAGTGTGTGTTGTTTGTGTGTGTGTGTGTTGTTTGTTTGTTTGTTTATGTGTGTGTGTGTATGTGTTCTTACCTATCTTGGTTGCAGGGGTCGATTCAATGCTCCTGGCCCCGCCTCTTCGCTGGTTGCTACTAGGTCCACTCTCCCTGCACCCTGAGCTTTATCGTACCTCTTTTTAAAGCTGTGTATGAATCCTGCCTCCACTACATCACTCTCCAGATTGTTCCACTTCCTGTGTGGGTGTGTGTGTGTTTTCCTCTCCACTATCAGTTTCCATTATCTTATTCTTTTGGATGAGAAATTTTGGAGCTGTATACTAGAGCAGTTGAGATACAATCAAGAAAAAATATTATTTATAAATTCACTTGTGTGTATTGAAGGAAAATACAGCCATTGGCTGAGTTATTATTCGCGTTTGAGCGTGTTTGAAATGTTTGTCTGTAGGTTATGTGTCTACGTATCATATGTGTTTTTTACCGTGTGTTTTTATTCCAGCTTTTGTCATGTTTGCGCTTTATCAAATAATACATGTTAGGATCTATCCTGTTTGTTGATTCACAAAAATGGTGGCGTTGACGGTAATGACATTTTTATTAGTGTGTGTGTGTGTTAGTGTGTGTGTTAGTGTACTCACCTAATTGTACTCACCTAATTGTGGTTGCAGGGGTCGAGACTCAGCTCCTGGCCCCGCCGCTTCGCTGTCTGCTACTAGGTCTCTGCTCTCCCTGCTCCATGAGCTTTATCATACCTTGTCTTAAAACTATGTATGGTTCCTGCCTCCACTATATCTTTCTCTAGACTATTCCACTTCCTGACTACTCTGTGGCTGAAGAAATGCTTCCTAACATCCCTTTGACTCATCTGAGTCTTCAGCTTCCAGTTGTGTCCCCTTGTTTCTGTGTTCCCTCTCTGGAACATCCTGTCACTGTCTACCTTGTCAATTCCCCGCAGTATTTTGTATGTCGTTATCATGTCTCCTCTGACCCTTCTTTCCTCCAGTGTTGTTAGTCCTATTTCCTCAACCTTTCTTCATAAGACAGACCCCTGAGTTGTGGAACTAACCTTGTCGCAAACCTTTGCACTTTCTCTAGTTTCTTTACGTGCTTGACCAGGTGTGGGTTCCAGACTGGTGCTGCATATTCTAGTATGGGCCTGACGTACACGGTATACAGTGTCTTGAACGATTCCTTGTTAAGGTAACGGAACGCTAATCTTAGGTTTGCCAGTCGCCCATATGCTGCCGCAGTTATCTGGTTGATGTGTGCCTCCGGAGACGTGCTTGGCGTTATACTCACTCCAAAGTCTTTCTCCTTTGCCGAGGTTTGTAGCCTTTGTCCGCCTAGCTTGTACTCTGTCAGCGGTCTTCTTTGCCCTTCTCCGATCCTCATGACTTTGCATTTGGAGGGATTGAATTCGAGAAGCCAATTGCTAGACCAGATGTCGAGCTTGTCCAGGTCTGTTTGCAGCCCTGCCTGGTCCTCTTCCGATGTGATTCTCCTCATTATTTTCACATCATCCGCGAATAGAGACACTTCTGAGTCTATCCCATCCGTCATGGCATTTACATATACCAGGAATAACACTGGTCCTAGGACTGACCCCTGGGGTACACCGCTCGTCACAGGCGCCCACTGTGATACCTCACCACACACCATGACCCGTTGCTGTCTCCCTTTGAGGTATTCCCTGATCCATTCCAGTGCCCTTCCTGTTATACCTGCTTGTTCTTTCAACTTTTTTACTAATCTCATGTGAGGAACTGTGTCGAAGGCCTTCCTGCAGTCCAGGAAAATGCAATCAACCTACCCTTCTCTCTCTTGCCTTATCTCTGTTACTTTATCATAGAACTCTAGGAGGTTTGTTACACAGGATTTGCCTTCCCGGAATCCGTGCTGTCTGGTGTTTATTATCCTGTTCCGCTCAAGGTGTTCCACCATTCTTTTCCTGATGATTTTCTCCAGGACTTTGCACACTATACATGTAAGTGACACCGGTCTATAGTTTAGTGCCTCTTTTCTGTCTCCTTTTTTAAAAATGGGGACTACTTTGTGTGTGTGTTAGTATGTGTGTGTGTGTGTGTGTATGTGTACTCACCTAATTGTACTCACCTAATTGTGGTTGCAGGGGTCGAGACTCAGCTCCTGGCCCCGCCTCTTCGCTGTCCGCTACTGGGTCTCTGCTCTCCCTGCTCCATGAGCTCTATCATACCTCGTCTTAAAACTATGTATGGTTCCTGCCTCCACTATATCTTTCTCTAGACTATTCCACTTCCTGACTACTCTGTGGCTGAAGAAATGCTTCCTAACATCCCTTTGACTCATCTGAGTCTTCAGCTTCCAGTTGTGTCCCTTTGTTTCTGTGTTCCCTCTCTGGAACATCCTGTCCCTGTCTACCTTGTCGATTCCCCGCAGTATTTTGTATGTCGTTATCATGTCTCCTCTGACCCTTCTTTCCTCCAGTGTTGTTAGTCCTATTTCCCTCAACCTTTTTTCATAGGACAGACCCCTGAATTGTGGAACTAGCCTTGTCGCAAACCTTTGCACTTTCTCTAGTTTCTTTACGTGCTTGACCAGGTGTGGGTTCCAGACTGGTGCTGCATATTCTAGTATGGGCCTGACGTACACGGTGTACAGTGTCTTGAACGATTCCTTGTTTAGGTAACGGAACGCTAATCTTAGGTTTGCCAGTCGCCCATATGCTGCCGCAGTTATCTGGTTGATGTGTGCCTCCGGAGACGTACTTGGCTTATACTCACCCCAAGGTCTTTCTCCTTTGCCGAGGTTTGTAGCCCTTGTCCACCTAGCCTGTACTCTGTCAGCGGTCTTCTTTGTCCTTCTCCGATCTTCATGACTTTGCATTTGGTAGGATTGAATTCGAGAAGCCAGTTGCTAGACCAGATGTCAAGCTTGTCTAGGTCTGTTTGAAGTCCTGCTTGGTCCTCTTCCGATGTGATTCTCCTCATTAATTTCACATCATCTGCGAACAGAGACACTTCTGAGTCTATCCCATCCGTCATGTCGTTTACATATACCAAGAATAACACTGGTCCTAGGACTGACCCCTGCGGTACGCCGCTCGTCACAGGCGCCCACTGTGATACCTCATCACGCACCATGACCCGTTGTTGCCTCCCTGTGAGGTATTCCCTGATCCATTCCAGTGCCCTTCCTGTTATACATGCTTGTTCTTCCAACTTCTTTACTAATCTCATGTGAGGAACTGTGTCGAAGGCCTTCCTGCAGTCCAGGAAAATGCAATCAACCCACCCTTCTCTCTCTTGCCTTACCTCTGTTACTTTATCGTAGAACTCTAGGAGGTTTGTTACACAGGATTTGCCTTCCCGGAATCCGTGCTGTCTGGTGTTTATTATCCTGTTCAGCTCGAGGTGTTCCACCATTCTTTTCCTGATGATTTTCTCCAGGACTTTGCACACTATACACGTAAGTGACACCGGTCTATAGTTTAGTGCCTCTTTTCTGTCTCCTTTTTTAAAGATGGGGACTACATTGTGTGTGTGTGTGTGTGTGTGTGTACTTATCTATTTGTGGTTGCAGGGGTCGATTCATAATTCCTGGCCCCGCCTCTTCGCTGGTCGCTACTAGGTCCAGTCTCTCCCTGCTCCAAGAGCTTTATCGTACCTCTTCTTAAAGCTATGTATGGATCCTGCCTCCACTACATCACTTTCCAGATTGTTCCACTTCCTGATTCTATGACTGAAGAAAAACTTTCTAACTCATCTGAGTTTCCAACTTCCAGTTGTGACCCCTTGTTGCTGTGTCCCATCTCTGAAACATTGTCTCTATCCACCTTTTCAATTCCTCTCAGTATTTTATATGTAGCTATCATGTCCCTATCCCTCCTGTCCTCCAGTGTTGTCAGGGTGTGTGTGTGTGTGTGTGTGTGTGTGTGTGTACTCACCTGTTTGTAGTTGCATGGGTCGAGACTCAGCTCCTGTGTGTGTGTCGCTCTTTATATTCCGAAGTTCGTTACTTGGCTTAGCCAACGAGGCTTATTTTGCCAAACAAATCCAATATATATTCATTTGTTGAGTGCAGCCATGCCATCTGTTCACTCTGAGACGTAACTCAATCATCCGCACCATATGCTCACTCTAAGTCGTATATAAATTAGAAACCCATGTGCTTACTCTGAGACACTTATACCAGCTAAACCGTGTGCTCACTGAGACATATATCGATCAGCTACACCATATGGTTACTGTGAGAGACGCAAGAGGGCCATAAAGCATCTATTGACGCACACACCCTGTGTTATGACACTGAGGGTGACCACAGATGCTGGGTCGTCCCAGGCTTCATTAGCAGAGGAACTTCACCAGATGGAGATGATGGGGCTTGATCCAGTTAGTGGTGAGTGTGGGAGGAGACCACCACGATAACCTACTGGAGGGGGGAGAGAAGTGTGTTATCAGACACCCTGATAACTCGCCCGATTTGGGTTATTACTGAGCATTAATATATATATATATATATATATATATATATATATATATATATATATATAAGCTCTGCCGCACAGTTAGATCAAATTAATTTTAAGAGAACAACAGGAATGTTAGTGAAGCCACTGCAACACACACATACACACGAGGTAGGGACCCAGGAGCTATGACTCGACCCCTGCAACCGCATATAGATGAGTCCACTCCCCTGGTCCATCCTGACGTTCCCCACGTGGAATATTGTAGCGCCGTCGCTGTATATAAGACAAATAGCACAGCGTTTGCAGAGTTGCAGAAAGAGCCGTCATTGGTGTAGTGATGCAGCGGGACTCATCAGTATTCATCGAGTCGTCCCTTGCGCTAGGGACCACCCTAACAGGTTATCATGCGGCCTCCGCTTTATTTCAAGTTGCCCTGAATACCATACACAACCTTAGTGTATAATACATTATATATATATATATATATATATATATATATATATATATATATATATATATATATATATATATATATATATATATATATATATAAACAATCCAGAATAGGAATTTCATCATGTCGAGGCCTTTCGCTTTGTCACCAATACTTCGTCAGGAGCCTCGCAATACATTTAAATATCTAATTACCCTCCAGAAACGAAAATAAAAAACTTGGTTGGCAATGTTTTTCGAGCTCTTTGTGGTTCCACATGAATAACCCCTACTGCTTTAGCTTTTCCTCCGTGGATGAAAGTGTCTGCGTGTTTACTGTAGAAAATATACGAGCAAGCTTTTAATCTGACAACATTTCGCTCTGTGTAGATCTTGATTAAGTTACAGAACTTGATAAAGCTCTACGCTTTATTTAGTCGTGACTCGACAAAGCATCGTGACTTTATCAAATCACGTGACTTTATCAAATCACGTGACTTTATCAAATCACGTGACTTGACAAACTTCTACTCAGAAACGTCGTCCCAATAACTTCTTTTTATTGCACATTTCGACCTATCCGAGATGTTTTATATATTTCCTGGAATATTTCAAATTTTAGTTACATTATGTACATCAATAACTCAATTGATGTTACATCGTGTACAAATGTACACGACATTACAGCAGTGATTCTCAGCAGTGTGTACACTGTCACAGTGATTCCCAGCAGTGTGGGCACTGCCACGGTGATTCCCAGCAGTGTGGACACTGCCACGGTGATTTCCAGCAGTGTGGACACTGCCACGGTGATTTCCAGCAGTGTGGGCACTGCCACGGTGATTCCCAGCAGTGTGGACACTGGCACAGTGATTCCCAGCAGTATGGACACTGCCACGGTGATTCCCAGCAGTGTGGACACTGCCACGGTGATTTCCAGCAGTGTGGACACTGTCACAGTGATTCCAGCAGTGTGGACACTGCCACGGTGATTCCAGCAGTGTGGGCACGTGCCACGGTGATTGCTCAGACAGTGTGGACACTGCCAGGTGATTCCCGCAGTTGGACACTGTCACAGTGATTTCCAGCAGTGTGGACACTGCCACGGTGATTCCCAGCAGTGTGGACACTGGCACGTGATTCCCAGCAGTGTGGACACTGCCACGGTGATTCCCAGCAGTGTGGACACTGCCACGGTGATTCCCAGCAGTGTGGACACTGTCACAGTGATTCCCAGCAGTGTGGACACTGCCACGGTGATTCCCAGCAGTGTGGACACTGCCACGGTGATTCCCAGCAGTGTGGACACTGTCACAGTGATTCCCAGCAGTGTGGACACTGCCACGGTGATTTCCAGCAGTGTGGGCACTGCCACGGTGATTCTCAACAGTGTGGACACTGCCACGGTGATTCCCAGCAGTGTGGACACTGCCACGGTGATTTCCAGCAGTGTGGGCACTGCCACGGTGATTCCCAGCAGTGTGGACACTGTCACAGTGATTTCCAGCAGTGTGGGCACTGCCACGGTGATTCCCATCAGTGTTTACACTGCCACAGTGATTTCCAGCAGTGTGTACACTGCCACAGTGATTTCCAGCAGTGTGTACACTGCCACAGTAGTTCTTTATATCCCACCATCTACGACACCCTCCACGGCCATCAAATTGATGAATTTATGATGACCATCAATGAACTACAGGGAAGCTGCTCCCCCACTGTGTACACGACTTTTTTCCTTGGGGACAAAAAGGGGATTCGTCTCTGTATCTCTTTAGTCTCAACTCAAAACATAGTTTTTATTTTATATTGGTCCATTTACAGGCTAAGTGCTGTTATCCTAACTTGGTTCATTTACAGGGTAAGTGCTGTTATTTTCCCTCGTATTATTAACAAGTTAAGAGTTGTATTCATCCTCAGCTGATTTATAGTGGTTGGAACAATTCATAACTAACCCACAATACCGTAGGTTGGAACAATTCATAACTAACCCACAATATCGTAGGTTGGAACAATTCAGAAATAACTCACAAAATGAACTTGAAATCTAGACGATGTTTCGGTCGGTTCCGAACCGTTAAGTCGTGACTTGAAAAGCTGTCCTGGATGGCTCGAAACATCGTCTAGTTTCACTCTGTTATGCATGCAAAAAACTTGGTATCACTTGGTGGTAGTTAACATGTACCTATTCATCACAACACACACACACACAAAACACACACACACACACACACACACACACACACACACACACACACACACAACACGGTTTCAGGGACGGGAAATCCTGTGTCACAAACCTACTGGAGTTCTACGACAGGGTGACAGCAATAAGACAAGAGAGAGAGGGGTGGGTAGATTGCATATTCTTGGACTGTAAGAAGGCGTTTGACACAGTTCCACACAAGAGATTAGTGCAGAAGTTGGAGGACCAGGCAGGGGTAACAGGGAAGGCACTACAATGGATCAGGGAATACCTGTCAGGAAGACAGCAGCGAGTCATGGTACGTGGTGAGGTGTCAGAGTGGGCGCCGGTGACGAGCGGGGTTCCACAGGGGTCAGTCCTGGGACCAGTGCTGTTTCTGGTATTTGTGAAAACATGGCGGAAGGAATAGACTCCGAAGTGTCCCTGTTTGCAGATGATGTGAAGTTGATGAGAAGAATTCAGTCGGACGAGGACCAGGCAGAACTACAAAGGGATCTGGACAGGCTGCAAGCCTGGTCCAGCAATTGGCTCCTGGAGTTCAACCCCACCAAGTGCAAAGTCATGAAGATTGGGGAAGGGCAAAGAAGACCGCAGACGGAGTACAGCCTAGGGGGCCAGAGACTACAAACCTCAATCAAGGAAAAAGACCTTGGGGTGAGTATAACACCAGGTACATCTCCCGAGGCGCACATCAACCAAATAACTGCTGCAGCATATGGGCGCCTAGCAAACCTAAGAACAGCATTCCGACATCTTAATAAAGAATCGTTCAGGACCCTGTACACTGTGTACGTTAGGGCCATACTGGAGTATGCAGCACCAGTTTGGAACCCACACCTAGCCAAGCACGTGAAGAAGCTCGAGAAAGTGCAAAGGTTTGCAACAAGACTAGTCCCGGAGCTAAGGGGTATGTCCTACGAGGAGAAGTTAAGGGAAATCGACCTGACGACACTGGAGGACAAGAGAGATAGGGGGGACATGATAACAACATATAAGATACTGAGAGGAATTGACAAAGTGGACAGAGACAGAATGTTCCAGAGATGGGACACAGCAACAAGGGGACACAGTTGGAAGTTGAAGACTCAGATGAATCACAGAGATGTTAGGAAGTATTTCTTCAGTCACAGAGTGGTCGGGAAGTGGAATAGTTTAGGAAGTGATGTAGTGGAGGCAGGCTCCATACATAGCTTTAAGAAGAGGTATGATAAACCTCATGGCGCAGGGAGAGTGACCCAGTAGCGGCCAGTGAAGAGGCGGGGCCAGGAGCTGTGACTCGACCCCTGCAAACACAACTAGGTGAGTACACACACACATTTGAGAGGTGAGTGTAAAGGCCTTTAATGGAGAGTTTCACATTTTTTTAAATGTGAGAATGAGAAGATAAGCGAGAGGGAAATGTGACTCTTGAAGATGATGGAAGTGTTCTTGTGAGGGAGAGGAGGAGAAGGCATGGTGGTGCTGGGATGGAGAGGGAAAGACAGGTGATTCTGGGAAGGAATTGGGATGGAGTGAGTGATGATGAAAGTGTTTCTTCTTTTCCGGGTCACCCGGCCTTGGTAGGACACGAACCACCTGTTAATATTGATGGTTTCTTCATTACTCAAAAGATTTAAATGTATTAATCTCTTCCATAAATTTAGAAAATATAATAAAATAAATCAATAAAAATTTAGATTACGCAGTATGTATTTTTTGTATCCGCCCTGGGAGTGCGTAACCTGCTACGCCCCATTACGCAAGCAATTTTCCAGCCTGGTGCAAGGTTCATCGCAAGCATTTATGTAGCGTTGCCTTGGAGCTAACTCTCGGAGTTTTTCTCCTCTTGCGCTGCCCTCTAAGAACTCTCATAAGCATTACCTGGAATTAATACAAGCCCAGAATTTATACTGTGGTAATTTTTGGACGTGTTTTGCAAGTTAAATTGTGTGTGTGTGTGTGTGTGTGTGTGTGTGTGTGTGTGTGTGTGTGTAAATTTACAAGCATTTCCCCATAAATATAATAATATTTCATCATGATTCGCCTGGCATTCAACAAGAGCTTTTGTTCGTATCTCTAAATGGTTTTGCTCTACTAATAGCTTGCTTGATCACATTGTTAGGTCATTATAAGTTAAGGAGGTTGTTGGGGGGGGGTGTAAATCAATTCTAGAGTGACTTCAAGTCAGGCTTGATACACAGTCAGGCTTGATACACAGTCAGGCTTGATACACAGTCAGGCTTAATACATAGTCAGGCTTGATACACAGTCAGGCTTGATACATAGTCAGGCTTGATACATAGTCAGGCTTGATACATAGTCAGGCTTGATACATAGTCAGGCTTGATACATAGTCAGGCTTGATACACAGTCAGGCTTGATACATAGTCAGGCTTGATACATAGTCAGGCTTGATACACAGTCAGGCTTGATACATAGTCAGGCTTGATACACAGTCAGGCTTGATACACAGTCAGGCTGATACATAGTCAGGCTTGATACATAGTCAGGCTTGATACACAGTCAGGCTTGATGCACAGTCAGGCTTGATGCACAGTCAGGCTTGATACACAGTCAGGCTTGATGCACAGTCAGGCTTGTTACACAGTCAGGCTTGTTACATTCAGGCTTGATGCACAGTCAGGCTTGTTACACAGTCAGGCTTGTTACACAGTCAGGCTTGTTACATTCAGGCTTGTTACATTCAGGCTTGTTACATTCAGGCTTGTTACATTCAGGCTTGATACACAGTCAGGCTTGATACACAGTCAGGCTTGATACACAGTCTGGCTTGTTGCACAGTCTGGCTTGTTACACAGTCAGGCTTGTTACACAGTCAGGCTTGTTACACAGTCAGGCTTGTTACACAGTCAGGCTTGTTACACAGTCAGGCTTGTTACACAGTCAGGCTTGTTACACAGTCAGGCTTGATACACAGTCAGGCTTGTTACACAGTCAGGCTTGATACACAGTCAGGCTTGTTACACAGTCAGGCTTGATACACAGTCAGGCTTGTTACATTCAGGCTTGATACACAGTCAGGCTTGATACACAGTCAGGCTTGATGCACAGTCTGGCTTGTTACACAGTCAGGCTTGTTACACAGTCAGGCTTGTTACATTCAGGCTTGATGCACAGTCAGGCTTGTTACACAGTCAGGCTTGTTACATTCAGGCTTGATACACAGTCAGGCTTGTTACACAGTCAGGCTTGTTACACAGTCAGGCTTGTTACATTCAGGCTTGATACACAGTCAGGCTTGTTACATTCAGGCTTGATACACAGTCAGGCTTGATGCACAGTCTGGCTTGTTACACAGTCAGGCTTGTTACACAGTCAGGCTTGTTACACAGTCAGGCTTGTTACACAGTCAGGTTTGTTACACAGTCAGGCTTGTTACACAGTCAGGCTTGTTACACAGTCAGGCTTGATACACAGTCAGGCTTGTTACACAGTCAGGCTTGATACACAGTCAGGCTTGTTACACAGTCAGGCTTGTTACACAGTCAGGCTTGTTACACAGTCAGGCTTGTTACACAGTCAGGCTTGTTACACAGTCAGGCTTGATACACAGTCAGGCTTGTTACACAGTCAGGCTTGATACACAGTCAGGCTTGTTACACAGTCAGGCTTGTTACACAGTCAGGCTTGTTACACAGTCAGGCTTGTTACACAGTCTTATTTGTTACACAGTCAGGCTTGATACACAGTCAGGCTTGTTACACAGGCTTGTTACACAGTCAGACTTGTTACACAGTCAGGCTTGTTACACAGTCAGGCTTGATGCACATTCAGGCTTGTTACACAGTCAGGCTTGTTACACAGTCAGGCTTGATACACAGTCAGGCTTGATGCACAGTCTGGCTTGTTACACAGTCAGGCTTGTTACACAGTCAGGCTTGTTACACAGTCAGGCTTGTTACACAGTCAGGCTTGATACACAGTCAGGCTTGATACACAGTCAGGCTTGTTACACAGTCAGGCTTGATACACAGTCAGGCTTGATACACAGTCAGGCTTGATACACAATCAGGCTTGTTACACAGTCAGGCTTGATACACAGTCAGGCTTGATACACAGTCAGGCTTGTTACACAGTCAGGCTTGTTACACAGTCAGGCTTGATACACAATTAGGCTTGTTACACAGGCTTGATACATAGGCTTGTTACACAATCAGGCTTGTTACATAGGCTTGATACACAGTCAGGCTTGATACATAGGCTTGTTACACAATCAGGCTTGTTATATAGGCTTGATACACAGTCAGGCTTGATACATAGGCTTGTTACACAATCAGGCTTGTTATATAGGCTTGATACAGTCAGGCTTGATACATAGGCTTGTTACACAATCAGGCTTGTTATAGGCTTACACAGTCAGGCTTGATACATAGGCTTGTTACACAGATCAGGCTTGTATATAGGCTTGATACAGTCAGGCTTGATACTGGTTGTTACACAGTCAGGCTTGATAATAGGCTTGTTACAGTCAGGCTTGATACAGCTGTACCAGGGCTTGATACACAGTCAGGCTTGATACATAGGCTTGTTATACAGTCAGGCTTGATACACAGTCAGGCTTGATACACAGTCAGGCTTGATACACAGTCAGGCTTGATACACAGTCAGGCTTGATGCACAGTCAGGCTTGATACATAGGCTTGTTATACAGTCAGGCTTGATACACAGTCAGGCTTGATACACAGTCAGGCTTGATACACAGTCAGGCTTGATACATAGGCTTGTTATACAGTCAGGCTTGATACACAGTCAGGCTTGATACACAGTCAGGCTTGATACACAGTCAGGCTTGATACACAGTCAGGCTTGATACACAATCGGGCTAAAAAAAAAATGCTTAATCTCATTTCGTCCGGATTTTATTAAATTAATAATCTTCGTAGTGCCCAGTGCAAAGTTTGGAAAAAAAGAGAGAACTTGGCAAGTAATTCAGTCTGGAGATTATATGATATATATATATATATAAGCATTGAAAGCAACGATTGGGCAAAGAAAGCTATTTTTAGACTACGTTTCGAGACTTTCTACTCTCATCTTCAGAGTAACTCCACTCTCTCGAATCAAGAGTCCTTCACCGGCATCAAGGTACCCCCCTTCCCCCATCTATGCCTTGAAAGGTGTTTGTGTTTCAGAGAGAAAGAGGGAAAAAAAAGGAATTTAGCTGGAAAGTATTGTCAATGGTAGCAGTTAAGTGGTTAATGGGGTCGCTGGCTTGGTTCTCATACTTCCATAATAGTGTTACGTTACCCGTAGCTCCGGGTAATGAGATGCACAATACCGATCATAATTTTCATTTTTAATTGTTCCAGCTGCATTGTGTCATTTGGACGCACGATTTTTTTTTGGGGGGAGGGAGGAGGGTCGTGGAGCAATGATGATAATGGTGATTATATTTTGCAACTTTCACTTCAGATTTCTTCTTCTTCTTCTTCTTCTTCTTCTTTTTTTTCGTCTTCTTCTTCGTCATTATTATTATTATTATTATTATTATTATTAAAAATAATCATATTATTATTATTCGAAGTAGTAGTAGTAGTAGTCCTTGCAATTTGTAGTTACCATCAATTAGATTGTAATAATGTTGGTAGAATTACCCACAATGTTAGGTAAAAAGGACACAAGTGCAACTCATACGACATTTTATTATGGCAACGTTTCGCTCTCCAAGAACTTTGTTAAGCCGAAGTAATAAGATATCGCATTAGTTCCACGTGTGTGGATTATTTTTGCCTGTGAATCAACTACACCGTTTGTAACCCGCAACTTCCACCAGTACCTAAGGACCTCTCAGTACCTAAGGACCTCTCAGTACCTAAATACCTGTCAGTACCTAAGGACCTGCACCTACGTTTGCCGCTGAAACTATTTAGAAAAGTGATATATCCTATATTACGTAAATCTCATCAGAATTAGATTATGTTGATGAATAAAATAGATGTGTAACTCCTGGGAGTCTTTATCTTGAGGAAACTTTGGCCACTCAATGATTATTTTCAGTTGAATACTGGAGCGACCACACCTTACAGACACTGGAGCGACCACACCTTACAGACACTGGAGCGACCACACCTTTCAGACACTGGAGCGACCACACCTTACAGACACTGGAGCGACCACACCTTACAGACACTGGAGCGACCACACCTTACAGACACTGGAGCGACCACACCTTACAGACACTAGAGCGACCACACCTTACAGACACTGGAGCGACCACACCTTACAGACACTGGAGCGACCACACCTTACAGACACTGGAGCGACCACACCTTACAGACACTGGAGTGCAAGTGAGGTGTAGCAGCTGGAGGTAGCATCACAGGTGATCGTGACCCACTAGTGCAAGTAGGACTCTTTTGACAGTCATCGAACTTTCAGCACTGGTGTATCCTACGTAGGATGAGACTGAGAAAGTTGCTGAAGTCTGTAGGTGCTGATTCAAAAATTTAATTTAAATTTGTTTTTGTATTTTTTGACCTCAGTATGTTTTCTTCTCTCTCATTTTCCTCTTTTCTCCTTCTCCCTCCCTCCCTCTCTCTCTCTCTCTCTCTCTCTCTCTCTCTCTCTCTCTCTCTCTCTCTCTCTCTCTCTCTCTCTCTCTCTCTCTCTCTCTCTCTCTCTCTCTCTCTCTCTCTCTCTCTCTCTCTCTCTCTCTCTCTCTCTCTCTCTCTCTCTCTCTCTCTCTCTCTCTCTCTCTCTCTCTCTCTCTCTCTCTCTCTCCTGCACTGCACTGGACAATGACGTGGCCAACATAACGTGAGGAAATGGAGGGTAAATCTTTTATTGTCTATTTTTTCAACTTTTAGTGATATGGGGGGAGGGAGGGAGAGTAATGGGCTCCAACAATAGCCACCCAAAAATTTACAAACAATACGAGAGTAAAAAAGAGGAAGGACACACACACACACACACACTAAACTACACACACACACACACACACACACACACTAAACTAACACACACACACACACACACACACACTAAACTAACACACACACACACACACACACACACACACACACAAAACTAACACACACACACATACAGGCCCACACACACTCTTTCCCCCTGCTCCCTTCCCCCCACCTCTCCCCTACTCCCTTCCCTGAACCCCCCTCTCTCACCCTCCTTCTCCCCCTCTCCCTCTCCCATTCTCTCTCCACCTCTGCTTCTCCCTCCTCCACTCTCTCCTCATATTCCCCTTTCTTTCCCCCTCCCCACCTCTCTTCCATTTCCCCACTGTCTCCAGTTTCTCCTCTCCCTCCCTCCACCCCCACACAAACACTCAGGCAATTACACCACAAAACAACCACACAGAAATACATAGTTTTTCACTCTGTGGCATCTTAAAAAAAATGGGGTGCCAGAGAGCAGGACGGAAAACTAGGGGACTGGAGGATGAGTCTGCGAAGGAAGATTGGGCAGCAGAGCTCATGAAAAAGGAACATGAGTGGGGAAGGAAGCTAGAGGAGCTTAGCATGAAAATGGAGGAGAGGATAGCTGCAGAAAGCAAGAAAATGGAGGAGGGGATAGCTGCAGAAAGCAGGAAGTGGGAGAAGCAAGTCACAACAGCAGAGGCTAAGATACAGAGATTAGAAGAGGAACTGAAAAAATTGAAACAGCCTAAAGAACTAAAAAGCAATGTGGACATGGTATCAGAAACTGCTACCTCAGTCACAAATAAGGGGACTGTAGAGAACAGAGAACAGAGTGAAACTGTATGCAGAGGCCCTATCAGACCATTGTGGAGCCCGAGAAAAAGAGAGGATCACATCAGGAACAATCGAGGGGAGCGTAGAAAAAGGGAGAGCTAAGCTATACGTAGAAGCCCTAACAGACCACAGCAGTGCACAGGGAAAGTTAAGAAGGGAAAGTGACAGGCCACTGGGCCAAGGGATAACAGACAGTGAAGAGATTGAAGAAAGGAAAGCTGCAATGGAAGCAACTAAATCGAATCAGGGGTTACATAGGGATAGGCAGTGGGAGAATGAAAGAGAGAGATCAGTCTTTGTTTATGGGCTCCAGGAAGCTGAAGGGAAACTTACGAAGCAAGAAGACAAGGGGAGAAAAAAGCGATTGAAAGCATCATGAAAGCAATAGGAGAAGATGACATGACCCAGCTGGCAAATTTTCTGAGAATAGGGGGGTTTGCAAGAGGAAGAATCCGGCCAGTCAAAGTGATTTTCAAGGCAGAATTGACTCGAAACAGGATCCTGCAGGAGAAAGCAAGACTAAGGGATATGTCAGAGTACCAGAGGGTGTATCTCGACCGCGACAGAACACGAGAAGAAAGACAGAAACTGAAAGAGAGGGTACAGAGACAAAAGGAGGAAAGAGAGATGGACAGGAGAACCCAGACTCAAGAGGAAGCTCAAATACAATCACCTTCAGATGTCCCCCAACCTGGACAACCCCAATGCAACCAAACAATCTAACCCAAAACACACATGCCATACCCAATGCTTCCACCCACCTCATTACAAACTCCACCTTCACACCAACCACCCATAGTTCCTCATCAGGTCTCCCACTTTTCCAACCCCAACGTACCCCCCCAGACTACGGTTTTAGAAAAGAAGTTGAAGGTTTGGTATACAAATGCAGATGGTATAACAAACAAACAAACAAATTTTATTTCATTGCAA